>CAJUYH010012175.1:0-10295 GCA_910591685.1 Galerucella tenella | reverse complement strand
AATTTTGATATTTTCTCAAACACTTTTCGATTTTCTTTTTTTTTTTTGGTTACGTTATTTAAAAAAGCTCTGCAGGTTTTATAGAATCGTTGCATAGACCCATGGAACGAAGTGTTGCGTCCGGAACATTGATGTCACTTACGTATTGGTCAACACCATGGTATTTTGCATTAACTGCCTTTACTCTATAATACACACATTAAAGAAAAAAAACGTTGTACTTTCTGTATTAATATATTAATTTTTTACGTCCAAATATTATTTTTCATGAACGAGCAAGCATGCTCTCCCATTAATGTATTGATATGATAATATTTACAACAAAATTCGTTCTATGTAGCAGCAGCCATAGAAATCATGTATCAGTGAAGTAGAATAATAAACAAATAATGAAGTTGAATTGAGATGGCGGTATTTGTGTGTGCAGCGAATAAAAATATATGAGCTTATAGTGCGGCATTACTTGTTGAATGATAATTACGATCTGGTGTTAGCGTCAAAAGTCATAATCAGCTTAAAATCGATATATTATAACGAGAAAGCATGCGTTGAGTGAAATTATTGTTAGATAAAAATTCATGATATTGGAACTAAAATAAAGGCAGCGAAAAACTGTATGTATTCATTAAATGATTATGATTCAGAAACGTATTTTCCAAATTTTTCATCTCGCCTATTCAATTTCCTAGTTTGAATTATTATTTAATATGTATTTGTTTGAATGGTAATGTTCGATTCAGATTAGGAAGATACGAAATTTGTGCTGGATGGCGTTGGCAAACATATACGATCAGTAGAGCAATAAGAGCTACTCGAGGTGCTATAGAATTAGATTCGAATGCATTTTCATTTCAACTAAAAAAAGAGTGGAGAGAAATAAATAAATAAAAAAAATTCATTTCAATGGCAATTGCGAGATTAAACGATTTAAACTTGATAAATAAGGATCAACTAACAAAATAATACAAACAAAACAACATAATAAACATGAATAGAAGTGAGAAATAAAGCAGATTTAAACGTAACATAAGTGAAGAAAAATGATAAAAAAGAAACAATATAAATTTACAGTGCTAAATGTTAACAGTGAGGGGAATACCACGAAGGAGATATATATTGAATGAAAGAGCGCATTGATGGTGTGTCGAAGTACAGATAAAGATGAAATTTAGTCGATAGGAACATCTTTATACGTTTAACAGCAACAAATTTCGGAGTATAGTATATCATATAGACATATATATTATATATTCCGTACAATGTACGCATGAGTTGTATTAAATATTATTATATATAGATCAAATATTTCAGTATCACTGAGAGCAGATTTACTGCAAAGAAATATATCAAATACATGTTGATAGATTTTTGTTATGTATTCCATTTAATCATTTTCAATGAAATGAGTCCGTCACTTGTTAAAATAGAAGTCTTCTAGATCGATCCGCAGATAATTTTATGACAATGAAACTCGAACTTTCTCATTGAATTTTTTAAATACTAAAAAGGAGATAGTGGAATTAGGTAGAGGTTATATTTTTAGTAATACTCATCCGAATTCTTCAATTTTAGTTACGATCAATAGGAAAAATTCGGTTCATATTACGTTTATACAAATAGATATTTTAAAGTTGGAATAGTTTCGAAGATACAGGGGGACTACATCACTAACCCTAAATTCTCAACTGTATCGTAGAACATTTTTACAAGCAGGTATTATAGTTCACTGCTGCGAGTTTGGATATAAGATACAATGGGGATGTTTGTTTACCTTTGAGAAAAAAATTGCTTTTGAAACGACTAGAATGAATTTATGAAATTCGTGAACTGCGTCCATTATTACACAATTTATAAATTATGAATGAAATATAAATATTATGAATAAATTTTTCTTAACCTACTTAAATTATCTATTATCTCAACGGATGAGATTCTTTTTCAACATATATATTTTGAATTGTTACCGCAGTTGATTATCATGTTTCATCGGTGTATCTGTTAATACTCAAAATGTTAAATACTACTCCGTCTAACTTTTTATCGTTTTCGAAAAAATTGATTGATCAATCTGAGTGGCGGTTTGAAGTATGTATTATGGCAACTTGTTAACAGCTGGCAAAAATAATTAGAAATAACTACTGATTCGAGCTGAAACTTACCAGTTGCTAATCCCAGAATTACTCTGATTAATTATTTTATATGTTATCGTGAAATTGAGCTCGACAGATTGTTGAAGATGCATGTCTTCTTTTATTCTTTGAAATAATTTTTAAGTGGTTTTAAGAAAATATTTATTCAATGGTTCAAGATATAATAGAAGAATTTAGTTTTATTCAGCAAGTTTCAATATTTCAACGAGAGAATAATGTTCATCCAATATTACAATACAATTCAGACTATTCTTTCTGAGCAATGATCTTTGAACCAGAGACAAGGTGAGTTTTAATTACTTCTCAATGATTGACAATTCATGCAAATAACAGATTTTCATGGTGAATCTTCTGCATGATCTGGATTTTTCCAGACTTTTGTGAATATAACGACAATAAGTAAAAATAATCTTTCTGATTTACAACAGGAAATGGCTGACATATTTATTATTTTTTTCGAGGGAGCAAGGGCAGCTTTACTCAAATAAATTAACAATAACTTCAGTTTTCCATGATACATAATAAAGATATATAGTTTGTGAGAATATACCTAGAGTTTGAGGAAGGTGAAATCTCATGTCGAGTCATTTCACCATTCTCAATGATGCGCCTCGGGTCAGAGCGAATACGTCAACGAGAACGCTCAGCAAATGCGAAGGATGGCATTCTACCTTTCCGCTGCTATTCCTGCTATCGTCTATTCTCTGTCTTTCTACTATTTCCCGCCCTTCTGCGTCAGCCGCGCAGGCTCATCTCGAAGTTGGAATAAATGGATTATTCATCCGCTCAACAAAGTGTATAGTCTATAGTGCAGTATGGTCAACGTACAATGCGAGTAGTATTCGGTCGGGTAACGCGCCATAGGATGACGTTAATGTGATTCTACACTGTGTTGCGGCCAAGCCCTGTCAGCTAACTTCAATTGTAGCTCGCGGCCCTGCCATTTCCTTTCTGCATACTATTCACTCTCCTGTTTTCTACACTTAACATGAGAAAAAAATGGAATTTTCCTACAGCGATATAGAAGAACATCAAGGAACAGGAAAATAATCATTTATTTGGATGTAAAATGATTTATTATACTATTGAGGCATTGTTATGTTAATAACGCGGCATTGCACATGCTTCGCTTGTTATTTTGTTATACTTTTTAAATATGTATTTCCAATGAGTCATTCTGCAGTGCTCACGGTACAGAATATACGATGCAACTCGTATATGCAATGAGTAAGGAAAATTATGTTTCATCGCTTATACTTATAAGTAAGTTTCGAAAAATCCAATATATATAAAATATCCACATTTATCTGTGGCGAAAATTTCAACGATGTGATAAGGAAAATAATGGCTGAAGGAAACAGTTGGAAAGTTCATATATGTTTAGTTTTCATGGCCAATATGAAAATTTGCTCATCACGCAATTTCCTTCGACTTTCAGTTTACCTTGGAATATTGTTTTTATACGTATTTAATGCATAAAACAATTTATATGAAGTTGGCGAAACGCGACCATTAAATATTCGATGCGTATTTAACATCAATATAATATAAAACTTGAGACGTGATATGGCTTACAAATGTACGAGCGATTTCAGCAATGATTAAATGAAAACAATAACCAATTACTATTTTTCAAGTTAGACTTCTTTAGGCACGTTAGGAAAATTTGATGAGAGTGAATTTTTGCGATGAGTGCACATTGTCATGGGGAGTCTACAACATGAAGTTGTTTGGTGAACCTGTTGATAAGTCTTGAGAAAAAAGCTACCACAAAATAGACGTAGAAATCTTCATTGCTCCCGCATGTTTGCATACATGTTATGATTGATAGCTATATATAATTGAATTAATTATATATAAAATATTTTTAAAGTTATTATTCTTCCGGAACGTTTTCGTATACATATTTCTGAACAGACGTGTTTTTTTGTATACTAACAAAAATTACACATCGAAATAACTAGTGTTATAATAAGTATGTAAATAATTTCTATATTATATTCACCTATATTGTGCATGTAACAATTTTTTTCATTAATTTTTGGAATTCTTCAATATCAATGATCTTAATTGTGTTTATAATTATGAAAGTGTTCTAAGTCAATTCAAATTTTAAAATCATTTTCGTATGAAATTCACACAAAAATTTATGTTGATAATAAATTTCCATTAATCAAGACTAATAAAATTATAAATTAAAGTGTCGCATAATGTAAAAATATTTTTCTATATATTCAAATGCAAATTCATTGAATATCTCGAAACAAGAAATATATGACTTAGACCACTTTCATAATTATGGGCAGGATTGGGTGTAAACTGATGTCTTGATGTAATGCACTACAATGTATATATTACAATCTATATATTTATATAGATTGTAATAAATTCACTCCGACATATATATATATACGAGTGTATGTCGGAGTGAATTAAGGAAATGTAAAATTTAATCAAATCCTAGTTAAACTACTGAATTATAGAAGATATCGATATAACAATTCTGTAGGGCTATTTCCCTAAAAAAGTAAATGATTTGATCAAATCCCTGAAATGTTTTAGTGAAAAGATGAAATAATATTATTGAAATATCAAAAGTATTTATTTGATACATCATATTAAATGTACAGCAGGTAGTATAACAATATCCGTTGAAACACCAATTTTTTATCCGGAACTAAATAACAGAAGGATAAATTAAACTGATATTTTTAAATACAAAAAGAATATATTCAGTGAAATTTTCAATATTTTCAGTGAATGTAATTCATGAATAATAGTGTTCATTCATTTTTATGAAAACATGTTATTAATTTGTGGCATCTCTAACAAGCAAAACATAGAGTTGTGCGAGTCTTTGTTTGTTTGTTTCATCTTTACACTGAAACTTTCGAGGGATTTGATCATATCACTTTTTTTTTTAGGGAAATAACCCTACAGAGTTGTTATTTTAACAATCGCGATTTGATTATCTACCTCAGGAATTTAAATGTCCCTTCTCGTGATTTTATTGCGACATATATACATATGTATATGTATCTATATATATATTATAACAAAATGATATATGTATGTCGTCACCCCAGATGAGTATCAAAACTTAAAAAATATGTTTTTTAAGTTTTTTGCGTAAAAGATCAGCGAATCTCTCTTATTATTCAGTAGAAACAGCTCATAAGTGTAACTCTGCAATTGGCCTCCCATTCACACACAGATGTCGCTTTTTTCCTACTACAATTACGGATGCCTAGTCCATTATTTCGAATTTTTATTCCTGAAAAATGGTGTTTTGTGAGTTGTGCCAGCCTTCTTCCGGAATAACGATAATATATATATATATATATATATATATATATATATCAATGTTTGTAATTCATCAATCTAATACTTTCTTGGTCATCTTCAATAATAGATGAGTATTTATGTACAATGAATTCCTATTTTAGATTTAGGAATGGATAATTTCACTTACTACACTTGTTCTACTTGAAAATGTTTTGATACTTTCCTAATAAACGATAATTATTTTGAATAATGAAATTCTCTGAAAATTTAGTGAAATAAAATAATAACTGAAATAAATTGCATTGTATGGCATAAGAAGCTAATAATTGTATCATATATAAAACAGAAATTTGAATTTTACTTTGTATAAAACAATAATTTTTTTTTCTTATGCCACCCCGATTCAATTTATTATTTAATTTCAGTTGAATGTTTTTCCTGAAAATTAAAAATTATTATAATAACATTCAAAAAGTGTATCTTCTAGCACTCGCACATAAGTACACGAACAATTTCTTTTTTATATACATAATTTCGAATAAATCTTATAGTACATGTACCAATAAATTGTAAACGCTTCAGGAATTAAATAATAATTGTGGCAGTAAGTGATCATTTATATTTTATTTTGACCTTTTGGATAAAATATAAAAAACGTAGAGACACCGAATAATGAGCTGATATGTGAACGGTTAGATTGAGCAATTGCTATTACCGATGAAGTTTAGTAATATCAACGTATATTTCACCTATATTTTGGCAAATTTGGGAGACATTGAGGTTACGAGTTCCATAGGACGAGTGTGAAAATTCTAATGATCCAACGGGTTCAACAGTGAAGATGGGCGAAGTATAATGGGGTGTAATGTAGCAGCATATTTCGGAGTGATAACGGATGATCCCAATTTCAGAATTCCACATAACTAAATCACACGATTTACGTTTACGCATGTAACGATGACTGGACGATGCATCGTTAATTGTGTGAAATCTCAATATTGGAATGGAAAGATACTCAGAAATATGGAAGAAAATCATGAAAGAATTATACAAAATCGGAGTAAAATATGAAATAGTGCGTAAATTATTAATTCAGATTGTCACATTTTAAACAACAATAACTAACGAATGAAAAACAAGCAACCGAATAAAGTTATATATTGCGGAAAATATTGATATAAATAATCCATAGCATTCTTTCAATTTTCTTATTGAATTCGTAACAAGTGCAATAGTATAGTAGTTTCTTGGGAAATAATTCATTTGTTATGGTTATAATTACAAAGCGGAAGTTGTTCTTTAGTATATGTATATTCGTCTGATGCGTGGTTTCGGAAAATTCACCGATCAAGTTAGTACTGTACTCTTCTGAAGAGAATGAAATGGATACGGTCTATCTGCATAAATGATAGAATAATTTGGTAATTTTTTCATACATAGAATATAAATTGCAATCACGCTACTAAATAATTCTGCCGATGTGAGCGACATTAACTATGGTTACTAGCAGAATTTATATATGAAATTATAAACATAAAAATAGTTATTTATGAAACAGAACATGATTCACAATTGGAAAATATACATGCTTACTTTCCAAGGAATACATATGTGCTTAAGCATTGGCTGTATGACACTGTTCACTGCATAACGTTCACGCAACCACTTTCGCACATTAGAAAAGTATGAAATGACGGAAAAAAAAAAATGAAAATTTAATAATATAAAAATGTATTGTGAAATATTCCATACTCTAATGTAGAACTCACATGATCCTTATTTACATTATAATAATTGAAAATATAACGCTGAAAAATAGAAGAGCGATTTCTGTATCATTTATATGATCAAGTGTAACATGTACATTCTAGATGTAATTGCATTATAATATAGAGTAAAATTAATATGTAATTTTGAGTTGCTGCCGTAGATATGATTTATTATATGAAATAATTTTACTGAATAATGAAGAATGGGTAAATTTCGGAAAAATGAATATTTCCAGTTGTTCTAATGTATGAAATTACAACTGGATTTTTTTCTGATTACGTATCATGTTAATTTCTTCATGTAGTATTCAATAAAAAATTGATGGTGAAATGAGAAGTCGACACTGGGGAATTGGACAAACGACTGATTCCAAATATAAGTAAAGAGCCGACGGTAGCTGCCCACTCAAATAGGGTATACATGTGAACTCTCCAAGGCAGAACACCTGTCGGCAGTTGTATAAACATTGAAACTGGAGGTCGTGATAGGACAGGAGTATACACATATAAACAGACATATGCATTCATATATGTATATATATATACACATAGGCCGAATGTGTGAGGGAGTGAGAACGGCTGAGAGAGAAGATGTGTACAGAAGCTGAAGTATACGATGACAAATACAAGCTTGAATCTATTTAATCTCTGTAGTCCCATAAACAGCAAGGATGAACATGAAGGGTGAGGGACTCTGTGCAAGTTGAATATACATGTGGGTGTGCCCGATTGTGGGCGAGAGAAACTTGGGATGGATGCGGAAGCTGAAGTCAAACTGTAGCTGTCATAGTTGTGTGGTTTAAGCTCATATTATCCAGTTATTCGGTGGGATTTAAAGCCCAAGCAAGCAAGTGAATGGATATGGCGTATACTCACAAGAGTAAGAGATTCTGTTAATGATATCTATTCCATACAGCCTGCTTCATTCGTTTTCCCGTATTTATGAAAATCATTCTTCCTTGAAATTATCTCGCTACATCGACTGTTTGTGTTCCATTGTTTGTTATTAAATTTAACGTGCGGTTACTCTTTGTTCATCATATCGCAATAGGATAGATATATTGTATATATCCGCATATATATACCTCTTTTATATCGACTATTATTATGCGAGTTGTCGCGAAAACTGTATTGATAGCTGTTTGTGAATCATGAATTTTGTTGATTGCTCAATGACAATTATTATAAATTACATGCATTCATCGGCAAATATTGATATATTCACAATGACACAACAATGAATTTGTACAGTAATTCCGTTGGCGCAACGACATACAGAGATGTTTGTGCGGCTTGATTCGCGTGGAATTTCTCAGATTCTCTCACTAGCCAAGTTTACGCCGCTTTACCGCGAAGTGGTGGCTTTTAGGTTGAGCTTGAGACTCTACGGAACTTCCGTAATGCGTTAATCCGACAATGTCGACATCCAATGAACGAATAAGGGTGAAGAGATATACACCCTCGCGGGGATAAGATTTCATCGGATTTGACGATGATATGTAGCCGACGATTTTCGCGTTGTCCAAGAATTCCTTGGACAACGCGAAACACTTGTGTTCCTTGTGCTACGATAGAAATTTATGGACCAAAGCTATTTATACTTTGCATACAACATTGAAGTGCGTCCATTCACTTTAAGACCAACTATTGATATCTAAAAGGTACTTCTCCACATAACTTATAATATTTGTAACGATACTACGAAATCAAGAGAAAACGATGTGTGAACCGCAACATGCAACCAACACATTTTATGTATTATAAAACTACAAATTCGATTTCTATATTTTCTATCTACTCAACTTATGTCATATTTCATGTGTTATTTATGTTGAAAAGAAAACGTTATTATATATTTATACAATAAAGGATGGTATACCATTTCAGCGGTCTTAATGACGGCAAATGACACTGAACAAATATAAAAATATTGTAAAATATTATTGAGTAAACCGAAACATTTTAAAGATGACTTCATGATGAGATTTCATGACTTGGGCACTTATCGAATCATATGAAGGGGAATAGATATATCTATACCCTTTCACGTCTTCGACATGTATACATGTCGAAGACGTTATGCTAAAGGACGAGGTGGATAGAAGTGCCTTTGGCTTTACGCTAAGAGTTAGGGAAAGTAATAAGTTAGGTTAGCGTGGTGCAAGGCACGTAGTCGCGACGTTCGCGCTGGTTCCACGAGTCGCAAGTGAACATACAAGTGGGCGAGAGAGTGGGATGACGAGAGAATGAGATGTAGATGAAGATAGAAGGTTGGAAATAAAGGGATAAGTGGGAGATGATGAACAGTATATATATATATATATATATATAGAAGGGGATGGCGACGAGGGTGAAACCGCCATGGTGGGATTTAACTGAAGGCGCGCGAAAACGCAGTTTGGTGCGGAGCGAGACGTAAACCAAACTTTGTTTGTCACCGACGCCATCCTGTTGTCTCTGTACTTTATCTCGTCTCGTCGACCGCCCGTTGCATGCACCATCATCTCTCGTGCTAACGTTACCTTGTCACTTCTATCTTTGCCTGCAGCGTTCATTCTCTTATCACTATTGCACGCTTCAAGAAATGATTCTGTAAATTGGATACTAAAGTGTTACCTATGTTTCTCCGTCTTGTGGTATTTCAGCGTGATTGATGTGCATCAAATGATTTACAATGAAGATGATGCAAAAACTATCAATAGATTTTATTGACTGGTGAATATTTATTATTTACTTAAACCAAAAATTTGGATGTGCAATGTATTAATAAGTCGAATACATGTTTACAGTAGAGATATTTTATCGCAGTTTATTGCTTTTGAAATTTTTATTCGGATTCAAAAGTTTATAAAGGATATGTATTCCTATATATGAACTACTGAAGATATGGAGGATATAGTGACGAGGAGTGAAGAAAGTGAGAGAGATATTGAAATTTTATGATGGTCGAATGGATGTGGCGAATCTAGATATGGATGAAAATGACTCTGCACACAGCGGAAATATTCTTGAAAAAATTCGCTCAAGAGAATCACAAACTATGTGAATGTAGAACTTCAATTCATATCAATCTACTGTAGCGTTTTTTTTT
>CAJUYH010012174.1:0-10295 GCA_910591685.1 Galerucella tenella | reverse complement strand
TCTCATTATAGAGAACACCTCCACAAATTTCAAACATAATCGGCGAGAGTCGCCCCGTAAAAATGTACTTATTTGGTGGAATGACCCATATATGTATATATACATATGCACTTTGGTAAGAATGTTTTTGTAGTTTTCTATTGATTCATGATTAGTTATGAAATAACAAATTGACTAAACATCTTCATGATCATAATCTCATTGATTTAGTATGTATCGTGTTTTTTGTACCGTTATGAACAAAATATTTTGTTTAGCCCCCCTCCTCAATTTTAGATAATAGGACTGTTCAATAACTTTCAGCACTAACGAACGAAGTCCCGGTATGTTACATGATATAATGTCTAAACTTTGAAATTTTATTTTAACAGCTGAGAGGCGTGCGCAGCTCAATCGTAGTCGCTCTCGTACTGGACTCGTGGGTACTGGATTGCTTGGACGTGAACTGTCAACGTAAGGAAGAAGTGATGTAGTTATAAATTAGTTTACATGCCGGACAGTTATAGACTATAACGCTATTTTTGTTTTCTTGTAGAGAACTTTTAAGTTCAGCATAGCAGCAACTATATCGTATTTCCGTCCGAAATAAAGAGCTGTGATAATTCCTTGAATTAAAATGCGTTTGCTAAGTTTAAGCCAATAATAGTGTTTTCCCTGTGATGATTATTGTGAGATAATTTGAAGCGTCATTTCTTTTTTTATGTGAATAAGTACAACCATGGAACTGCCTTCCGTATATATATATTTCACGTGTAATTATTTTTTCTGTTTGAAGGGCCTCCAAAAAAACATGTACAAAGTGATCTTATCTATTCTCCAAAGTGATCACGTATTGTGTACTGTTATGCATAGTAACTTGTTAACTTTTTATTACTTCACACTTTGTTTAAAATGCCAAATTGTATGTTAACGCTGGAAGTATGTAAATTTTGGAAGATATTGTACCAGAACAACCATGTAGCGACATAATGATAAATATTCACGTCGTAATATACGTATTAGATATTCACGAGCGTGGAATGTGTTCTAGGAATATTGGGTTGAAATGAATTGCAGCAGATCAGTTTCGAAAAAGTGATAACAATGTATATAGCAGTCCATAATTCATGGATCATCTCATTTTGAGATAAGACGACATTTATTTGCACACGCGTTGTAACACTCATGTTGCACTGTTATAATATTTTATTTTACAATTTTTTTTGTTCACAACTCATTTTTATCAAAATTTACAGTTTTGTATCAATTGAATGATCAGTAAAAGCAAGTTTCTCTACTTCGTTGCAGAACAATGATGACGTCCAATATGTCACACAAGATTAAATAATGATGATCAAAAATATCAACAAAAAAAGCGTTTCATTGTTGTAGAGTTAGTTTTGTTATACAATTAATTAGATGGTCGCCTTCGGACTGATTCAATAATAATCCCTCGTTGAAAAGTTCAGGTCCCTGTTTCAGGTCCTGAATTAATACATAATGTCAATAAATTGATTACAATTTCCTTTAGTAGAGTTGCTTTACAAATTTGTATTTGACAGTTATTTCTAATTCTTTCTAGTTAATATGACAATGACCGTGACGAGATCGAGTGACATTTTATGCGGTACAGGAATGATTATAAAGCATAGAATACCTATATATGCGTATATGAAATCTAGAAATGTCATATTTTCAAATAAATCGCAAATCTAAATGAGCTCAACAAGATATCAATAGTTGACCAACAATTTGAGAGATTGTGGCCATCTCATTTATGAAAAGATGAGATTATTGTGGTAGTTCCGATAGTTGTTTCGAATGTACAAATAGAAATTTAAGAATACGTATCACAATAGATGACAATCGTATATTTGGAATGATGAAACATTCCAACTCTATATGGAAATCATAAAGGAATTGAATTAAATCCAGGAAATTATTACTTAAGTGAGATTATATATATATTTTTTTTGTACAAATAAATGAATTTTATTTTACACAAATAGGTCATGAGGATCAATTTTACTCACTCATGATTACTAGAACAACACAAGAATTTATTACGAATATATCTTCGAAAAATAAGTTTGGCCTACGTTATTCGTGTTTAAGATAATATGTAAGAAGACTCATTACCGAAAATATAAGAAAATGAAATTCATAAAAAACAATCAAATTTGTCGATTTTATGAAAAGAAATTTTGGGGAGGACTTGAAGTGTAAAAAAAAGCAGTCAATTTTTATTTTGTATAATAAAATAAAAAAATTGACGAAAAATATTCCGCTATGACCTATCGGAATCTGAGCAGCTAAAGGACAACATCTCGTGCCAAAAAGTAAAAATGATGGAAAGGTGCACTTATATGATGATCCGCATTACAATTAACGATTAATTAATTGTTTTTTAATTATCGATAAGGAACACGACACCAGTTCTGTATCGGAGGCAGTTATACGAGGATGGCTTTCGGAGGAAGCGAACATTTGAATGAGAAAGGATTGAAAAATATTGATGGGTCGCATGTGTTCAATTCCGATGAATCAGCCTTTATATTATCCCCCAAAGGAGATGAAGTTTTGGTGAAACCAGGGGAAAAATTGGTATATAATTTCACTAACAACGATGATAAAGAATCTTTAAATACGTTGTTCGTGGCTTATGCGACTGGTATATTAGCTCCGTCAATAGTTTTGATACGAGGGAATCTGATCTACAATTGTTAATAACATGCCGGATTCTTGAGCATTTGAGAGAACAGACAATGGATGGATGACTTGAGAGAGTTTTTGAATATGTAGCAAATATTATCCATCCATGGCTCATTGCAAGTGATATAGAATTGCCAATTGTTCTGTATGTTGATGGACATTGCTCTCATATGACGATGCTCCTGAGCGTCTTCTGTAGCAACAATAGAATTATGTTGGCAAAGAATTGACGAGAGAAAGCTTTGCACACGTCTTGCAAATGGCGATTAATAGTTTAAACGTAGAGAACATCATCTCTAGTGGATTTCAAGTAACAGGTTTATATCCATTTTCTGCGAATGCTATTAATTCTACCAAATTGCAAAGAATTTGCAAAGAATTCAGTCGAAAAATTCATTCCTCTTCATGTATTGAACAATTACAAAAATATTGATAGAAATGAGGAATAGAATGGAGATATAGAAGACACATCCCTGTTTCTCGTGTGTGTAGATCAATAAGGCGGAGTAAATTTGTTTGACATTCTTTCTATTTAGTGATCCCACATTTTTCTCTCTGTTTTTTTCTTTTTTTTTTTTATTCAACCTTTACTTTTTTCAAATTAATTCCTTATTCTATAGTTGCTAATGATCTTGGTAAATTCCAATTCTGCTTGTTCATTCCATTTTTTTTTCAATTCTACATTTTCATAGAGATTTACCAACACTATCACTTCGCGATAATCCTTCTCCCAAAAATATTCCTCCAGTGGTCCTTTCTGAAGAATACTTTTTATCAAAATATTCTGATATCGTTACGATTGATGAGGACAACTGGCGAAATTCAACTTTCGGTGACATTTAATATTGATGAGACGACGGACGAAGTACTATTGGGCGTAAGCAGTGATAAGACAATATTATATGATGAAATTATACCAGTTAATAACGTGCAACAATCTGCGCCTGGTAATTATATTTTATTTGACCATTACAAGTCTGAATCAATTAACTAAATACATTTTGTGAGTTTTGAATGTTTGCTGCAGTTCCATCGTTATTCCAAATAACAGCTCACATCTCAGAGAATGTGCCATTACCTTTCCGAAACTCGTTATTTTGGCTAGAAGCATCATGCACCAATAAAAAACGTAAACCCAAAGAGAAGGTACCATCAGTGGTATCATCTCAACAATGGCTAAATTACCATGTTTTTAAAGAACACGAAAAAGTTAGTGAATTGATAGAGGTTGAGAAGAAAAAAAGTAAGACATATGGCGTCAATTCAAAAAGCACAGGGAGCAGCAAAAAATGGAGAGAAAGAGATCTGTCTACCGACGAACGCAAGAAGAGAAATGTAGAAATGAGAGTACAATAGCAACAAGAAAAAGCAGCTAAAAAACAACGAAAAAAAAATGGAATTTAAAATAAAATTTTATTTAATAAGTAATTGAATGTATGATAAAAGATATGTCTTAGAATAAACGTGGGTTTCTTAACATTCTTTTCATAAAAACGTATAATTTTTCACCTTTTTATTTTTTTTCTATCAGTGGTCACTATGGGTGTATCGAATAGTCACTAGAAGGGACACACGTGTCTATAAAAGGAACAGAAACATTTATATCATTTTCGTTCTATATAATATTAAAAACTCATATAATAGGTCTCAACGGGCGTTTTTTCGCAAAAGAAGAAATCAATATTTAAATAAATTTATATTTTGAATGAGCAAGAATAAATTTTAGTTTTATATATACGTGTTTTCGAAGATCGCTACGCTACATGTCCCCTAATGGGGCCAGTTACTTTACTGTTCGACAAAAAGATGAATGCAATTGTCTCACAGGATAGATTACTTTCCAATGATAGTAACAAGAATAGGCTTATTTGAATATTGATCCCAAATTTTGCCAGGCAGGTTTTATTTGCAAACAAGTATATGAAGATGCAAATGCTTTGATAATTCCCACTGCTCTGGAAATGTCAAATGATGGTAATGCTGCCGTTATAGCTGACGCAAATATTGATATTTTGGCAATAATGGCAGCTCTAATTCAACAGAATTCCAATATTTATATTTTAAAACCTAGCAAAGGAAAACCAGAGCCGAGATTGTATACAACCGAACGCTTGAAGTATCTATTACGCCCTGAGGTCTCCCTCAGAAGATAAACAGAAGAGAGGTCGTACGTATTTTTGGAGTTAGAACGAATTGAGGCGTAGATCGGCAGATGTCGCTTGTCTACCGACCATCTCCCACAGCCTTCAATGAGGGTAGTTCGGATGATCACCGTCTCTATGCGCGGTTAAATTACACAGAGACACTTGGAGGTTTACAGTTAAATCTATTGTTGCACATTTATTAATTTGTCAATAAACGGTTGGTCGTTTACACTTTTCTTCACTTATACTTATAATTATTTCTGCTTCGATCATTAGTGCTTTTAATTACTTATATTTTATTACTGGTATTGTTACTTGGAAAGTCAGCAATCAGAGTTGCCAGCCGAAGGTAAATTTACCTCCCCCACCATGCGGCCACTAATCCATACGAATAGCGCGTCCGTGTGAGCCACTGGCGCTCCCCAAGCGGGGCGCAAAAATACAACGCAGATGGCACTTCCATCACTCGACAAAAAAGGCGTGAAAATGAACATTTGTAGAAATGTATAAATATTTTAATAAAATAAAATATATTTGTATGAATGTAGGAATTAGGTATTGCCTATTTATACCAAACTCATAACGCAAGCTGTATCCAACAAATGTTTAAATTCACGGGTTCGAATACGCCGCTACTGATATATATATTTTTTTTCTTCGTTAAACAAATTAATAGTAACAGATTTTTCATTTTATCTTGGTTTTACGTAATTTGAAAATTATGTTTCTCAGATGTAATTCATATTTCATCCATTCTGTTTCTCAGTGACAAAGCAAAATAAAAAGCGGAATATACAGAGGAAAAAAAAATTTAGACAAGTAGACTTGCCCGGTACTTTTCATCACTATTGTTTTTTGATTGTATAAATCATTTCAATAATAATACAATGAATAAATAAACGAATATTTATCCATTCATTTATTTATCTGAAAATAAACATTGAAAAAGTCATATCGAATTATGTCGTTACCATTTATAATCCCCCCGATACCCAAGCTATGTACAGATTTTCAAATTTTTTCGGACCAGCCACTCCTGAGATCAAGTGGCTTCTATGTCTTTCGTCACATAAATTCTATAGAATATACGTATTTCGTTCGAAAACGCATATAATTGTTATTTTACGGCGAACGGAAAGTCGAAGCAAAATTTAACATAACAATTTATTGTTAGCTCGATAAAAATAAACTCCCTATAAATTTTCAATTTGTTTGGTCCAGCAGTTTTCAAGATACTCCCACTGTATAAATAAAATATTCGTCCATACGCCCGCTGAAAAACACGTCTTTCATAATTACGGAAAAGGATTAAAAATATGTGATTCATTGGAAAAACAAGTCAGATAGATCTCTGTATGTAAAAGAGAGAGAGCGCGTCAACATGCTTTGCGCTATAGATATACTAGAAGTAGGTATTCCTAACTGTAGGAAAAGAAAGCAAGATAGACATCCGTATATGAAAGAGAGAGAGTGCATCAAAATTCTCAGCGCTATAGATATACTGAAAGTAAGTGCTACTAGCTGTTCTTTATTATTTTTTAATTTAATTTATAAAATATATTTTCAATTTAATTTATAAAAAAAAAATATATATATATATATATACATATATAAATAAATAAATAAAAATGAATAAATAAATAAAAAATAAAAAAAAAATTTTTTTAAATTCGTGAAATAAGTATCATCTAAATATTGTACAACGATAAACTATATGAGTACGTTTCACGTAAAATCGATATCTGTCGCCTCAAATCAAATATAAAAGATGTACACGAATATATATTAGTATGAGGATCTTTTTTTTTTTTCGAGGGAGGGTGAAAATCTTCTTAGACGCTGCAGAGCCCATACTCTACAGTGTGCAGGATTTCTACCTACTAAAAACACCTCCCTTTTCTACTAACAAATTATAACACCTAAAGAATAATGGAAATCATTCAGCATTTTCTGCTGAATTAGATATGAGCTTGCTTGCACAACCTATTTGCGGCTTGTTATAAATTTCTTTCATTAAATTCAAATGTTCCCGCGTTACCGACATAGTATGAGCAGTAGGGCGACTACTGTTTAACGCGGATTTTATTACGTTAATTGAGTTTAATGTTTCCGCCGACATATTGCAACGTTTCTTACTATTCGCATCCGATATGAGTGAAAAAATACGTTCGGCCTCGGCATTGGAATAGGGGAGAGCTCGTAAAGTACAAGGTTGCCCATATTCGAAACGCCCATTTAATTTTTAAATAAATCAAAGAAAACACCATTTTTTGTCTGTTCGTCAAGAAAATCATTTAATTGGGTTCAAGTAGATTTGTTTACATCATCTCTTGAATATGATATCTCGTAAATGGTCGCCCTTGGCCTCTACGGCGTATTGTGCCCGTTTTGCAGCATTTTCCATGGTTTTCTTCAACATTTCGACCAGAATGGCGGCTATTTCTTGACGGATGTTGGTTTTCAACTCTTCTAGGGTCTTTGGTTTGTTAACGTAAACCTTTGATTTCAAATAACCCTACAAAAAAAAGTCTGGAGGCGTTAAATCTGGTGATCTTAGCGGCGAATCGAAATTACCATTTTTTGACATCACACGGCCAGGGAACAATTGCTTCAGAAAATCGATTGTAGTACGGCTTGTGTGGTAGCGCGCCGTCTTATTGAAACCAGTAGTGCCCCATACGATTTCGACGAAAAAATTGGTCATCATATCGCGATAACGCTCCTGATTGACAGTAACCGTGTGGCCATTATCATCTTCGAAAAAGAACGGTCTAATGACCATTTTAGCACAAACGCCGCAGCAAACAGTGACTTTTGCATCGTGAAGAGGTACCTCTTGAATCTCTTGTGGATTTTCAGTGGCATAAATACGGCAATTTTGTTTGTTTACCGTTCCGTTCTACTAAAAATGAGCTTCATCGGTCATGATAATTTTATGCCAAAATTGCTCGTCTTCTTCAGCCATTTCACTGACTCTTTGGGCCCATTCCAATCGACATGGCTTATCGGTGGGCAACCATTTTTGTGTCAATTAAATCTTCTCCGGAAACGAATGCAAATCAACACGTAAAATGCGTTGTAAAGTGGATCGGGGAATGCCGAGCTGCTGAGAATGACGTTTTTGGGATATTGTTGGTGACTGCTCAACACTGGCTCGTACGGCTGCAATATTCTCATCCGATCGCGTTGGTCGCTTTTTATTTGGCCTCTTTGGGTTAGCAAGAGCATCACCAGTTGTAAATCTTTCATACAAACGATAAATTGCTTTTTTGCAAGGCGCACTTTTCACTTTATTTATTTTTTTAAAAGCACGTTGAGTTTTCACTATTGACTTGCTTTGTTGAATGTAAATTTCAACAATTTTAGAGCGTTCGCGTGGCGTGTACTGTTCCATGGTAAAAATCTGCTTGGAATGACGCTTCAAACGCAGTATGTCATTAGTCGATTTGACATTGCTGTCAAAAGTTACAGTGTTGCCTGATGGGCACTTCGAATATGGGCAACCTTGTATATATTAATATGCGGATCTTTTTTTTTTGTTTTTTTTCGAGGGAAGATGGAAATTTTCGTAGACGCTGTAGAGCCCATACTCTACAGTGTGTAGGATTTTTACCTACTCAAACCACCTCCCTTTTCTATTTGCAAAGAATATAAACTTTAAAATTATAAAACTAATTGGCATGGTCTGTTGCAAATATTGTGAGGCTGTTTTCACAATCTGCTTGAGGCTTATCGTGAAAATCTGCATTCATTCAATTTCAATACTCTTGCGTTACTGACATGGTATGAGCACTATTACCAAAACTTTATAATGCGGTCTTTATTACACAAATTGAATTTAAAGCTTCAGCCGATATATTACAATGCTTCTTGGTTTCTGCGTCCTATAGGAGGGGAAAAATGCGTTCGGCTTCACCATTAAAATGAGGAAGAATTCTCAAAATATTCGCGAGGACTTTTGAATTCGGATACCGACTCGAGATTCGAATCCACCTCTCATCAAAATCTAAATTGGACCATTCAATTTTAACTTCTAGGTAAACATTAAATAAATCGTTCTATTCATCACGAATTGATTGATTCGCAACCAATGCGCCTAATTATCATTGACTTGAATTACTTTTACTACCGAAGAATCCTGATCGGCGTTAAACAATGCAGTCTTGCTTTCAAATACTGTTATATTTTTTATATGACATCATCAACTGAAAGACGATCGCCTATTTGAATACTAGCTCTAATGTAAAATTTCAAACAGATGTTTTTGATCGCGTCAACATCAATTTCATCTATCTCGGTGCGTAAATATTCCATGCACTTTTCGCCAAAATCAACTTCTTTCAGTGGGAGGTGATTATTTGAGTCGCTAAAATCTATATTCTTTATTGTGTTCGCGAATACATTGGATCCTGTTTTAATTCGGGTTTAGATATTTACGAAGAAACCATAAAATTAATTCTAATGACGCGGGTTGCAATTCGCCAATAAGAGATGAACGTGCCTGAAAACTCGCGTTGAATTGATTGAATTGATTCAGTACGAATTCTAAAAACAAAAGATAAGCTTTTGTTGATGGTTTTTTCAATATTTCGAGGAAATCATTTGCATGCCGAACTTTTTCAAATAATTCCACTATTAAATACTTCCCTGGCGCATTCCAACGCTTCAAAATCCGCTCGATGCACTTATAACGCGAGAGTCAACGTCTTTCGCCGAATTTTTAAATATTTAGAGTACAATTACCAAACGACTTTTGAAATACGCGAAAAATGGCAGTTTTTTTTGGACTGCTTGAAATGAAAGACGGAAGACTTCGCATAAAATGGTCGAAATCTTCAGGAATTATCTGACATGCATCTTTTGCAGCTAATGCTGTGCAATGGTGCACGCATGGAATTTTCTTTTCAGTTCAATAATTTTGTATATTTATGTGTATATGTCGCATCGCGAGGAAAGTTGACGTTTCACCAGCGCTCTCGATTTCTGGGCGATGTTTATCGAGAGTCAAGTACCCAGGCGTCGACTGACAAAATAACGACGAGAGATGTTTGGGAAAATACCTACCCCCTGTGGTAGTGTGTGGGGCCTGTTCCACGAATGTGTTGCATGACGCAGAGGCCTAAGAGAAAGAGAGTGGGAAACTCAGGGGTCTCGAGTTAGTCTTCATTCCTTCTCGGGTCATTGGGTCGATATAGACGCATTTCTAAAAAAAAAAAGGAAGGCTCTGCATCGTGCACTACGTTAACACTACCATCGGGCAGTTTATAATTTTTTTGTATTCAACATATTATTGTATCGAGCCGTAAATACAGATTGTCAACCGTACCACTGCGGTGATCGGTGAATTACGCCATTATACCAGTTTTTGAATAGAAACCCTGGTCCTTTTTATATTCTTCTTTCTAATATCTGACATATACAGGGTAGGCCAGAATGAACTACCGATACTGAATATGCGTA
>CAJUYH010012173.1:0-10297 GCA_910591685.1 Galerucella tenella | reverse complement strand
CAATTTCAAATCAAAAATCGCTAAATCCTTCTATTATATAAAAATTTAGAATAAGAATGTATAAAATACGTTTTCCAGCAGTTTGTATGTGGAGTGGAATTTCACGAAAGTACTACTGCTATTTTGAAAACAGGATTACTAATTGACCTAACAAATAACGTCACTGGGCTCTACCTGTTAAGCAATTTGTTTCCTTTTATCAATTTCATGTTTGTATTCAAAAAAGGTAGGTACATAACTTTCCAATAGTATCATCGTCATATACCAAAGTTTCATTCTGGAATATATTAAAAAATTTATTATTTCGTTTATAACTGTTTTTATGCGTGGGATTACCCTAAAACTATTATCGAATTCATATGGTTGTGCTTCAAATGTCACTTCTTGTTCCAAGCTAGCCTGATCATAATTTGAAATTATTTCTGAAGCCTTCTAAAATAGGTACTTGATAAAAGCAAATATCTACTATTTAATTTTATAATGTTATAGAAGATGGGCCAAAAAAAATTAAACATTTCCAATTATATTATATACCATATATATTATATTGTATACCTAAATAATTCGGACCGAATTTAAAATGAGAAATTTTGGATTTTTCTAAATTTGTGGTTTAAATTGAAAGTTTTTGCTTATAAAAAAAAGATTTAATAAAAATACGTCCCACTATAATAAATTTGGAAGTTTCATTTTCAATGGTCCACCCTCGATAGAACATTACCAACCTTCTGTGGTTTAGGTATTTCGGAAATTATATTAATTATGGGCGATTTGACTGTATTTGCAGCTGAATTTGCTTCATCTTCATGTGTCTGACAGGCAAACCTATCATAATATCACAATTATAAAATTACATAATAATATGAAAACAAAATGCGAAATTGTAAAAATTCAACCCTTCCGATCTATTTTTACTCACACTTTCATTGTCACTACTAAGATCAGATAACGATGGAAAATATTCGTCTGAGCTTCAGATAAATTATCATCGATATCTGAAAATTGACAGTATCACTAAATTACTTACCGTGTTTCTCGAAAACAATTTGTTAACGATACACAATTTACTTACCCGCAGGTAGACACTTTTCCACAAGCTTTCTGGTCCTTAAATAAATAGAACTTTTCATTCTGTTAACAAAATTTTATTTAAAATAAAACTTCCAACAGCGTACAAAATGTAACACCTCTTGAGACAGATATCTAATAAACAACCAACGACTACAGACTATCGACTGCGCCCTGCCAGTTACATGAATATAATGAACTTCGAAATAAAAAACGGTGTTGCCAAATTTCTGGTGCTACGTTACAATCATATTTGGATGGTGCCCCTTTGGTTACAAATACAAATTTATATACACTTGTATAAAATGCAGCGCCCTCATCGGCAAATGGTCGAACTAATCAATATGTTCCTTCAAAATTATTGTCAATGCGACACCCAGGCAAAACTTCGTCAAACGCTTCCAATGACCGTTTATAATCGAGTGATCTTTTTTCTGAAGAAAACGTATCGGCACCCAACATCGGGTGTCGATGAACAACGCCTCTAGATTTTCAATAAACTTGATGTTCTGACACAAAATAGCCACTTGCAATGGCATACTGTGGACTAATGATAGTACAGTCTTCACAATCGGAAGATATTTGAAAAAATTGATATTTTCCAAAAAACTTCAACACCCTGTATCTTGAAAACAAAAGACGATCAGAGATTTTAATGTATGGGAACTTTTTTATTATTTTAAGGTACTCTATTGCATGGTACTATGTATTGTAGTTTTTGCAATGTCACCCTGGATAGCTGATATTCTCAAGTAGGGACTTGGGCGCTGTGTCAATCGAAATTATGAACAATGGAGTGGGACTTGCAAAACATAAGTCATTTTCAAGAAAATATTTACTTATACTGATTGGCTTCTGAACCCTCTACATGTATATCGATTATTAATAAGAAACAAAAATTGAAAAAAATATATTTCAAAACTGCAAACTTTATGATTTGTTAAAATACGTGGAGCTACCTTAACAGGTAAAAAGTAAATCTCCAATCAAACATGAAAACTATAGATTTTTTGTGAGATGCAAGTTCAGCTAAAAAAATCTGAAAATAAGTGTGCACTAATGGTAGTTTCCAAATTTCAGAAACACATTCTTAAATCATAGAACTGAAATAAATCTCTACTTTTTTGGTAAGTATTATTCAGTGCTATTCAAAAGTCCCCTCCCCCCTCGTATCTTTTGAACGGCTACACTTACATTAATAAAATTTGGAGGGTGAAAATAATGTGTTGTAAACTTCTCTACGAATGGTAACAGGTGACGTTCTCCGGCCAATAATTTTAAATAGGACCTTATGGCAAGTGATATCTCGTTTGAAAGGCATTGACATTGGCTACATAGCCATATTAATTTTGTTTGGGTTTAAACTAATTTTGACGGATAAATTAAATAAATACCAAAATTATTGAAATTATTTTTTTAAATTTATTTAATCAAATATCAACAATGGACTCTTATAGCAAGTGTTCGAAATGTGCTCCGTCTACTTCCTAACAGTAATACATCCTATTAGTAAACTCTTGTCGTACTCGTTCGAATGTGTCAGCTGAAATTGCATTGCATTCTTCAATAATTCTTTCTTTCAAAACGCCAATGCTATCTGGTGCCGTAGTATAAACCTTGGATTTCAAGTACCCCCATAGAAAAAAAATCTAATGGTGTCAGATCTGGTGACCGAGGTGGCCATTCTATAGGATCTCGCCGGCCGATCCATCTACCTCGATATTCTTCATCCAGGTAACGTCTTACTGCACCATAATAATGTGCAAGAGCACCATCTTGTTGAAATGTTATTTCCAGATAGCCGAACTCATCTGGATTATCTTCCAGAATTTCAAGAATTACGGCTCAATTGCATTTTGTAACATCTCCAGATACACTCCACCGCTTAAATTTGAATTTAGGAAAACAGGACCAACTATGTGGTTTCCCAAAATGCCTGCCCAAACATTGACTTTTTCTGGAAATTGGGTATGTTTTTCACGAAAGGTGTGAGGATTTGTATCACTCCAATACCTTACATTCTGTGTATTCACATTTCCATTGAGACAAAAAGTACTTTCGTCACTAAAGCAAATTGTTTTTGTGTAATGTGGTTTTTGACTAGTTTTCTTTGTCATACATTCACAGAATTCGAGTCTTCTGTCGGAGTCTTCATCCGAAAGGTGGTGCACCATTTTTAACTTGTATGGATGAAATTTATTTTTAGCCAACACTTTCTGTACTGTACTTTTACTTACTTCACAGATAGACGCAACTTCAGTTGAAGAGGAAGTAGGGTTTACTACCATTTCAGCAACTATATAATTTTTTTTATCATCACTAAATGTTGGTCGACCAGATCGTTTGGCATCTTGAACACTACCTGTTGCTTCAAACTTGTGAAGAAGCTGCCTCAAATAAGTTCTTGAGATAGGGCGATCTGGGTATCTCACATTAAATAAACGTTCCGCTTCATGGAGATTCTTTCTAGATTCACCAATTATTAAGATTATTAAGCTGATAGTTTGTCGGCTTGAGTACGTACCATTTTACCTATATAAACTCTTAAACGTCTCGTTAAACAATAATAAAATTAAATACTTGAGCTATTTAGAAAAAGTTTGCAAAGCAACAAATACTATTAAATTAAAAACGTCAATTTTTTTTGACAACTAACCAAAGGCGGACTGAAAAATCTTCAATATTCAAATGTGAAATAATAATTTTGGTATTTATCTAATTTATCCGTCATAATTAGTTTAAACCCAAGTAAATGGGCTGCAAGAGTTCTGCCTCATTTTCGAGTTTTTAACATGGACTGCAACCGGACTGCAACCGGACGGCAACTAATCGCGGCAAACGACGTCTCGTTTGAAAGGCCTTAACGTCTAGTGTATACGAAAAATAATGGAAAAATTCTAACTACCCCCGTTCATCCCCCACGCAGCACCCCTCATACTAAAAATTAACCAATTATAGTAAACGACGTCTCGGAAGGCCTTAACGTCCATACATGAAAAAATTCCACCCCCGTTCATCCCCCTCCCCCACGCAGCACCCCTCATACTAAAAATTATCCAATCATAGCAGACGACGACGACGACGACGACGACCTTTCATCCCCCACGCAGCACCCCTCAAAAGCAATCAAACGACATCTCGATAGGCCTTAACGTCTATATATGAAAAAATTCCACCCCCTTTCATCCCCCACGCAGCACCCCTCAAAAGCAATCAAACGACGTCTCGGAAGGCCTTAACGTATGTAGATAAAACAACCATCCAAATATATACCCACCCCAAAGGACCACCAAATTCAACCACCCAGACCCATCCCAAAGGACCCCCAACCACCCAAATATTGACCCACCTCCAAATGTTTAGGCCCCTCAATCCACTCTCTAAATTACCCAAATGTTTAAATTGAAAAAAAATTACCATAGTCCGGGCGCGAACCATCAACCTTCGCCTCTGAAACAATGCGTCTAACGAACATGGCTATTCGCACTCATAATTGTTGGTTGCAAAAAGAGGTATAAAAAAAAGTGTATTAATCAGCTTGGTTTGGAGTAAAATAGACTGTGTAGTATGCATAGGTACATTGAAAATTTAAACAAAGTATATATGGCAAGTGGAATATCGTTGACCTCACTCCATACGATTCTTTTAACATATACAGAGTGCTGCAAAATTATAGTTCGCAAAGTAAATCAACTAACGTATCGCTGAAAATGCATTAACATCCAAGACAAACATTCTTTCATCATGGTGTATCATTAGAGTACAAAGATAAGTGACATATATCGTTGAAAAGGTATCTAGATACGTCTCACATATATAGGGTGTATCATTGGAGTACATAGAAAAAATCAGGTGACATTGACCGTCTAGATACGTCTATACAGGGTGTTTCATAAGAGTATAAAGAAAAAATCAGGTGACATTATCCATCCAGTTTTTTCATAACATGTGTAATATTAGTATCTATCTTTGTTTCAATTTAAAAATTTAAATCTTCATTCAAATGTCAAAAGGACCTTAACACATGATCCATTGTACTATGATGAAGAAATGAGTAAAGTCAATTTTCATAATTTTATTTCAAATTTTATACAAAGAAATAACTTTTGATAGCATTGTTTTAATTGCGACCCTCTTCAGGGTACGATATACCAACGGACCTGCTTCTGCTACTCTATTGGCGTATTTGTTGTACTTATAAAAAGAATTTTTGTAGGTAAATATGACGTATATCGCTGAAGTTATCCGATATTAAGGACGGAGCAAAAATTAGGAACTCCTTATCTACCATGATAATTGATGTCTAGTATGCATAGGTACATTGAAAATTTAAACAAGGTATATATGACAAGCGGAATATCGTTAACCTTACTCGCTTCTTTTAACATATACAGAGTGGTGAAAAATTATATTTCGCGAATCAACTGATGTTGAAAAGACATTAACGTACAGGACAAGTGACATATCGTTGAAAAACATCAAACATTCTTTCAACAGGGTGTATCGTACAAAGACAAGTGATTTATATCATTAAAAAGGGTATCACGTATCTACAGGGTGTTTCATAAGACTATAAAGAAAAAATCAGGTGACATTCTCCATCTAGTTTTTGTTATGCGTAATATTAGTATCTGTCTTTGTTTTATTCATGTAAAAGTTAATGAATATACAGAATGCACGAAAGACGGATCGTTTGAAAAGCCTTAATGTTCAGTATACGAAACATTCTTTTATCAGAGTGAAACATTATGTTATAAAATAGAAAATTCCACTATCCTTGTGAGTGTATATACAAGGTGTTTTTTCAATAAAAACTAATCACTCCAAAATATATTTTTAATAAATCTTCGGTAATACAGTATACGTTAAATAAAAAAATGGTTGATGATGATATCCTTCTGAGTTATTTAACACTCACTGATAAATCCCCATTTTAAGTATAACCACCCTGTAGAAATGAAATGCGTTGTGTGAAGTAGAGGAAAAAGCCCGCCCAAGGTCATTATACATTAATCATATATGAAATGAATATATTTTTAATGGGATAGTCTATAATACTTTGTTATGGTCTATACTTGACAGCATTGTTTTTAATTGCTTCAGTAGACCCTCTTCAGGACACGATATGCCAAATAAACTACAACTAAATGGACCTGCTTCTGCTACATATCACTACTACTGTTGGATGTCACGTTGTCACGTCAAATGTCACATTGTCACGTCAAACGTCACGCTATCACGATTGTCACGTCAAACGTCACGCTATCACGTCAAACGTCGCGTTGTCACGTCAAATGTCATGTTGTCACGTCAAACGTCACGCTATCACGTCAAACGTCACGCTATCACGTCAAACGTTACGTTGTCACGTCAAACGTTACGTTGTCACGTCAAATGTCATGCTGTCACGTCAAACGTCACGCTATCACGTCAAACGTTACGTTTTCACGTCAAACGTCACGTTGTCACGACAAATGTCGCGTTGTCACGTCAAATGCCACGTTGTCACGTCAAATGGTACTTCATATTGATGGTGATGAAAAGTTTAGATGGATTTCAGATCGAACTAGTCTACTTATGGTATTAATTCATGAAATTGGGCATATCCTAGGAATTGATCACAGTGTGAGGCAGCAATAATGTATCAATTCAACATTGCTCCTAAATTGGATGAGGATGATAAAATGACCCTTGAAGCTCTTTATGAACCAATCAATACATATGATGCTTTCAAACCCACATCAGCGCTGCCACCGACTACAAAGACACTTGGACATCAACCAAATGAACCGGATAAAAATTTATGCGACGCCGGAGTATAATGTTCATTGCCATGGCTGGTGAATTTGAAAATTACCATTTATATATTATTAATGAATATTCCCTATGGAAAATTGATTTGAACTCGAAACTTATTCCCTCGCAACCAGAAATACTCGATGATTATTTACCTGAAGAAGTGGGTCCCGTAATTTAAATTTTTCAAAGTTCTTCAGATAATTTAATAGCAGTCAATGACCGTAAATACTATGCAGCAGATTTTACCGCTCTACAAATACTTGAGGAAAATAATTTAATTATACCAAAAATTCCCAAATAAACACAATGTTTCAAAGCAATCATGGGAAAATATATGTATTTTATAATAACAGTAATTATATTGAATTTGACAAGAACTTGAAAACTGTCCAGAATAGAGGACAAATAAAAGATATTTTCCCTGGACTACCCACAGATGTTACAGGAGCATTCCATTGACGGACACACTTATTTAAAAACACCACATACTACAAATATAATGAGTTTACCAATAAACTTGTTGCAGCCGGACCCTTTAATTGGAACCTATTTGATATACCATGTCCTAATGGAGACCTTTTAAATCATCTCAAAACTTTATTAACAAAAATAATTTCTTTTTATCAATAATATTTTTAAACTTTGCAAATAATTGTTTTTCTGAAATTCCTACGAACGTTACAAGTTTATCTACCATTGTAACATGAAGTAACAATCTACCGCAAAAATGGGAAAAACAATAGTTTAGAGCAAACAAAAATCGGTTTGAGTCCTTATGATGATAAACTTAACATATACAGGGTGCAGCAAAAATTACGAGGCAAAATCAAGTGACCATTGGAGAGGACATCTAGATACTAGACCGTCTACAGGGTATAAAGCTGTCAAAAGGATCTAATGTTGACCCTCTACGAAACATATACAGGAAGTATCATTAGAAAGACAAGTGACATCCTTTTAAATTACGATACACATAGCTACTCGGTTTTAACATAATACAGAGTTATGCAAAATTATTCAACTAACGTATCGTTGAAAAGACATTAACGTTCACTACTGTTATGACGTATCATTGAAAAAACACCAAACATTCTTTTAACATATACAGGGTGCAACAACAAAAATACGTGGCAAAATCAAGTGACCATTTGAAAGGGTATCTAGATAGTACATCTCTAATTAGATTTTTGACCTTATTGTCTACATTCTTTTATTATATACAGGGTGCAGCAAAATTCTGATCGGTTATCTTTTAACATATACAGAGTGTTGCATAATTCTGGTCGGTTATCTTTATACAGAGTGTTGCAAAATCATCTCAACTGATGTTGAAAAGACATTAACGTTCAGTACTGTTATAACAAGTGACATATCGTTGAAAAACACCAAACATTCTTTCAACATATAGGGTGTAGAGTACAAAGACAGAGATATTTTTCAATCACAAGATGACAAAAGGACCTTAACACATGATCCGCTGAGGTGTACTATGATGAAGAAATGGGTTCTACAATACCCATTGTATAGTGTAACTAATGTTAATGTGATGACCTTGAATTGTATTACAAATTTTATGCAGGTTGATTTTAATCCACTATATTAATTTGAATTACATTTGAAAAGCATTATTTCACAATATTCGAATTTATAAAACAATTTTATACACGTCATTGGGCGGCTTTTTTCTTCAAAGGAATTAAAAATAGTTACACTTTAACAGCAAGTAACAATCTACCGCAAAAATGGGAAAAGCCGAAGCTACAGCCTTGAGGAAATTTTTATCTACAATACCCGTTGTAAATAGGAAGTTACAATCTAGAATTTAAACACAAAAAGGAAACTTATAATCTTAAGGAAGAACAGGAAATCACATTGCAAAAACTCACTATCTTAAAGTCACGACACGTGTTTTTTTGCACACGGTGGGGAAGACACACATAAATAAGCAAACGCAAGCCGGGGAGAGAGTAGTTTTTGCTAGCGGCAGCAGCCTAAAATACAGCCTAAAATACAGAGGACAAAATTAATATGGCTATGTAGCCAATGTCAATGCCTTTCAAACGAGATATCACTTGCCATAAGGTATAAGGTCCTATTTAAAACCATTGGCTAGATTGGCACTGTAACGTCATCTGTTACTATTACGTCACCTGTTACCATTCGTAGAGAAGTTTACAACACATTATTTTCACCCTCCAAATTTTATTGATGTAAGTGTAGCCGTTCAAAATATACGAGGGGGGGACTTTTGAATAGCACTGTATACCAAGGTTTTAATTCTCAGCCAATCATTATC
Source organism: Galerucella tenella (assembly GCA_910591685.1). Lineage (NCBI taxonomy): Eukaryota > Metazoa > Arthropoda > Insecta > Coleoptera > Chrysomelidae > Galerucella > Galerucella tenella. Next base: position 1,134 of record CAJUYH010012173.1, on the reverse strand, counting down.
CTTAAATAGATTTGGGTGTTCTAGAACAAGTTTCAAGCATTCATTCTTTTTTGGTGCCAGTTTTGAACTAATATGTTTTTTAAAATGCTTAAGCACTAGTTGTTTTTCATCTGCAGACCATGTATGTCGACTGGATTTTACCTTTTTTGTAACAGAAACTCCCTCAGTATTTTTTTGTTTTTTGGTTTTAGATAATAAATAGTCACATTCGCTCTCCTCTATTTCCTGTGAGATCCAGTCACTATCACTATTAAAATTCCTATATGTATCTCTCTGTGTTTCATAAAATGTAGTTTTAAAGTTATTTTCTTTCGTATCTTCTTCCTTTCTAATCTTTTTACTATTCACTATGTCTTCACTTTTGTTTTGTTCATTTTCTTTTACAATTGTTTCAAACTCTAACATATCTTCCGTAATTTCGATTTCCGCTAAACATTTTCCTTTAAATTCTTGTCCTTTTCCCTCATTAACAGTGGCGGATTTACGATTTATGGTGCCCTACGCTACATAACTTTAAGGGGCCCCTACCCCCATTTTTTTAGATACAAAATAAAACAAATATTTTTATTTTAGAATAATTTATCGATAAATTAAAACAAAATCAAAACGACACAAAATAAAAAATATTAAGTAAATAGGAAAAATATATTTAGTTGAGACAAAACACATTGCATGGCTCGTAATCAAATTGCTTAAAAGTAACTTCAGGTACATTTTACATGATAATATGTGTGTAAATGTATTCATAACACAGAAAATAAAATACAAACATTTTAGTTAAACAAATAAATGAAAACTCCAAAATACAAAAACAAAAATAACCAGTTTTCTGAGTAAGAGACTTCACAAGAATATAAAGTATTAAAGGTACAACAGATAAAAATCATAAAAGTAAATAACTAGGTAGTAAGGATATAAAATATGAACATAAAGGAAACAAACAAAAATTACAAAAACAAACTCATTTTTCTAATTTTAATATTGGCAAATTCCCTTATTGCATCATCGTAATTTAAGTTAACAGTAAAATAACTTTCAATTGAAAGTATTCCCAAAAATTGCAACCTTTTCTCTGTCATAACAGTTCTATATTTATTTTTTATGATTGTTAATTTTGAAAACGAACGCTCCGCT
>CAJUYH010012172.1:0-10299 GCA_910591685.1 Galerucella tenella | reverse complement strand
TCATTAACCTGTGGCCAAGTTATGGATTTAGTGGATGTGTGTGAATTTTCCCACCTAAGGGAGTGCTTTGCTGCTATGTATATATTTGTGATTTGAGTGGCAATTATAGTATCCCAGTACAAAACTAACCGGGTTAGTTGTCTACATAGATTAATCCTTGAATTCGTCTATATGTATGTAGGTACTTTTTAAGTTTTGTATATTTCGACACGTGTTTACAAGTAGTAGTAGTACTCAAAATCAATGATTCTATGTTTGTGTTATATAATTTTTCAATAAATATGTTTGGACAGATAGCAAGACTTTTCACTTAAATTACCTTTTCAGTAATCTAGACTTTTCGAATTTGGTTGCTGCACAAACACTCTTTAATATGACTCATTATAAAAATACATAATAAAAGGATTATTTGATTTACAACAATTAAACTAAACAACTCGAGTTTGCACAAAAGAAATTATTTTGAAGTTTTAAAAAATGTATTGTTCCATTTAAACTTGTAGTTGTTTAAAATAAACAACTCAAGTTTCAAAACAAAAGATGGTCATAGCGTTTTAAAGAAATCAATTGTTTATATTAAAATATTAATTGTTTGAAGTAAACAGCTTGGAGTTTGGATTGGAGATATAATTTCCTTAAATCTAATCACCTGAATGTTTATATAACACTACAATTAGTTTGAATGATACCAAACTCTTGTTTGAAGTTTTAAACAAACCGAAATTTTAACTTAACACCTCTGTTTGGTTGACTCTATTCAAACTTCAGATTTGTTTATCCTAAAAAATTTTCTTTTATTCAAGAAAATCTTTTTCAGAGTGAACGTGAACAAATGACGTCACTCCATGGGGCAGCCATCTTTAAGACGTAAAGCGCGTTTTGGCGGACTTTCAAATTGTATGATTTTCAAAGTCGTTTAAAAAGTAAAGTTTATATTTTTTTGAAAAAATAGGCATGCAAGGTGTTAGGAGACCTGATATAGCGTCAATTCCCACCAATAGCAAAATTTATGCTAGTACCCTATTGCCCCTATAAAACAACTCTGAAGTTGTAAAGTCGGATGGGCTATGTTTTAGCCTCACAATTCCGGCTCCTACACATCCTTCTGTCCAGGATCTGTTTGTATACCAGGTTGCCTCATACTGTATGTAAACACCTTTCTTTTATTCTTCACCTTGATATAGTTATTGGGAACTTATTGATTGAAGGATGCTCTTCCATGAATTTCGGGTCACAGGGGAATTATTGGTAACGGAGGCGTGGAACAGATTTGCGGGAAAAAATGGCAGTCGTCCAGAGCCTTTGGTTGTTATGAGGAACAATAAGCTTCAAACTAAATTATTATATAACAGGAAAGTATAAAATTGAGATTTAACATTCTAATTTCATGATAAGCGACTAAATAATAACGCACAAATTATTTTCACATATTTAGCTGCATAATGATTTAAACTCTTCACACCAGTGAATAATAAAAAGAATTCACTCTCGTTAGCCAATCACATTCTATTATTTTCAGAATTCACGCTAAAATGAATTAAAATGAATAAATCAAATCGTCTCTTTAAAACGCCAAATACCTAAGAACGCAAATCGCTTATGACAGCGCGTCGTTTGACACGTCAAAATAATTATAAAATCATAATTTTACGTATTATAAGAGAAAAAAATGGACAACAGTAGCGATAGTGAATATGTACGCCTCCCGGAATTAATTTCATTTATAAATGTAAGGGTTCCGATTAAAAATATGAGCTACGTATATATATTTACTCTATTTTTATACATATGCTTTATAGCCTAGTTGTGGTTGACTATAGCGCGGGCGATCGAGGTTCGATCCTCACTCTGGAAGTTTTTAATTTTTAGTCGTGGAGAAAGTATAGTCTTTTACTTGTGTAGAATGGCTATTATTCACTTGGATGATTCCAAAACTCACTCGCTGTGCTCCCTCGTTTTGGAAACTTCATCCGCGTGAATAATAGCCATCATTCTGCACTCGTTGAAGAATATACTATTCTCAACTAACACATTATTATTCCAAAACAGTTGTGTGGACGGAAATATTGATTTTTTTGCATTCTCAAAATTCGGCATGAAGTAAACTTTTTTTCAAAAGCTCTCACAATTCAACATAAAATGAATTTATTAACTTTTAATAAGGGTTTGACACATTTACAACGGACAAGAAAAAAATTAGGTACGTGCAACTTTTTGATTTTACCTTTCTGATTTCCATAATTCTCACATCATTCTTTGTTTTCAATGATATAATGGTCGCACCCCTCATGATTTTCACGGGACTGTATACATGTGTTCAGTAATATATCTTAAAATCACTACGTATTATGTTCCTGGTTTCAAACGTATGGGAAAGATTTTCTGCCTTACATTATTTTCTTGGATCGTCTTTTTTTTGGTTGCATTATTAATGAACTGAATCTCAGGTAGTTGTTTGATGAATGTGGTCACTAATTCACGACAAATGATGATATTAATTTTAATGCTTATATAATATTTTATATTTTATAAACGATATGATTTCACGAGCAGTTATTTAACAAAGTCAATATTCATTTTCTGTAACTGATTGGTTTTTGTGTTTTTATACGTATCTCTTCATGAGAGCTCTGTACAAAAATAAAAATACAGTAAGCGTTAAAACAAAGAGAAGATCTTCCTTAATTTACAATAAGATTTGATGGAAATTTACGTGAAACGTTGAAGTAGTGAATATGTAAAAAACTACAAAATCATGTTGTTATGAATTTAACACCTCAGGGACGATGAACATTAACTATCGGTCATATTTTTAGGGTTATTATGATTCATTTTCAGATATGGTTGGCGAAAGAATAATTACGTAGGTTCTGTTCATATCGAATAGCCTTGCATGCTGCTGCTTTTTATTTTCACACACACTGCGTCAACCACTTGGGTCATTGTCAGTTTGACAACTTGGGGAATAGATTTGGAAGTAATTACAAATATGAAATAAGGCTTAGAGCTCATAAGTATTGATTGATTTGAAAAATTGTAGTGCTTAATCTAATTTGTCCGTAAAATCTGTCTCTATATTATTGGGAACACAAATTACGCAGATTATTGAGATGTGGACAAGCTTATCTCAAAATAATTCCTATTTTTGATCGTACAATGTTCTATTTGAGCAAATGCCCATCAAGTTTCAATCAATTTAGAAGATAATTTTTTACTGAATATAGTAACCAATCAAATTACTTAATTTCAAGTTATGTGTCAAATTTCATCCAATCACCGCTGTTTTACAGCGATAATTTTTTACTGAATATAGTAACCAATCAAATTACTTAATTTCAAGTCATGTGTCAAATTTCATCCAATCACCGCTGTATTACAGCGAAAATACCCTACCTGTGGTGTTTTCAGTTTGGTGTTTATTTTTTATTAAAAATCAATTAAACGTCAATCTGACAACTGGATTAAAAATGTCGCAAAGATTTGGTTTTGCATCTAACGATTCAATTAATTTACAAATTGTACTTTTCACAACTGTAGTTTTAAATAAAAATGAATACTATTTGATTAAAATTGATAAAGTTTGTAATGAAAATTATTAAACATCAGATTGACAATTAGTTTTCTGATATCTACAAAGTAAAAAATTATCTTATCGAATACTCCTCGGGTCTTGATAAATACTCAAAATTTTGTCGTAGAGAATCCTTCAAGCGTGTTGATCAAAGATAATAGCCCAAGGCCGCTATCAGCATCCTCTATGACAAAATTATCTCGTTATTATCAGGACCCTAGGGGTATTACTACTGATAATACCCTACATGTGGTGTTTTCAGTTTGGTGTTTATTTTTTATTAAAAATTAATTGAACGTCAAACTGACAACTGGATTAAAAATGTCGCGAATATTTGGTATTGCATTTAACTACTCCATTAATTCACTAATTGTACCTTCCACAACTGTAGTTTTGAATAAAAATGGATAATATTTGATTAAAACTAATAAAGTTTGTATAGAAAATTATTTAACATTAGATTGACAATCAATTTTTTGATATCTACAAAGTAAAAAATTATTTCATCAAATACTCCTCGGGTCTTGATAAATACTCAAAATTTTGTCAGAGAGAATGCTTCAAGCGTGTTGCTCAAAGCAACACGCATTCAGCATTCTCTATGACAAAATTATCTCGGTATTATCAAGACCCTTACTACTGAAAATACACTCTCTACAGGGTGTTTTACTACATTTCAGATTTTTGGCGATAAGGCACCCAGCTCATTGCCTCTTAATACCTGTGTGAGAAAACCCAGAGAAATTCTATGGTTTTGTATTTGGAGTGGAGTTGGGATAGTGTGGTTTCCATTTTTTAACCATTCTATAACTTCTATAACACTGAATGAGTCGGTGATTATCAACGTATCTTTATTCATGGTCAGAGATATCTCGAGTGAGTGTAGAACAGCTAAAATTTTTCCTGTTGAAGTTTTTATCAATCAAGGTAAGTCGTTGGAGAAAATTGGTATGGTTAACGTGAGATTTTTAAGGTCAAAACTTGATTGTTTGAGTTTTTGCAGAGAGAAGAATATGATTATAGTCTTCTATGCTTAAAAAAAGATAAATTTGATGCGCTGAAAAGAGAGAAAAGAATGCTGTGCTCAATTTGTTCACTGAAACTCTAGAAGCATAGCATAACATAATATGGTATTTTTGCTTCTTTGGCAAAGTGGCAATTCTTGTGATATATCTCGGAAATTGAACAGCTCAAATAGGAGAAAATATATAACTCATTATTATCTCGGGTGAAGATTCACTTTAATTATAGGTATATTTATTACGTAATTACTTGCTCTACTATTTATTCAAGTTCCATTTACTTCAAACGTTTCGTCAGTAAAACTTGTAGTAACAAAATTAAGAAAAACACCTGCCAAAACACCCGGCAAGACAGTGCGCCGTTTACGATGACCACCACATGCATCTTTCAATTCATGAATATGCATAAAGGAAAGTTTCAATTCATTTCATTTGCGTAAATCATGCATGCGCCAGAATGCTATAACAGCTTTGCGAGGTTGTCACAAATACTGATATTTCAATAACACTTAGAAATATGATAGGATGAAAATATTGTGAAAAATACATTTATCTATAATACTTATTATTTACAGTTTTTATATTTTGATATTGCGAATCCAAATCTACTTGCCGGTTTTATCTATCAGATTTTATTTTTTGTTCACAGCTTCTTCGTATAGTACTTTATGAGTTTATAACAAGGCAGGCATCAGTTGAAATGAAATTATTACTATGTCTTCATAAAGGAGACGGAGAGCTAGCGGCCGAGGAGGCATGATGGGACCTACGGATGGCTGGGGGGACCTTTATTAATCCTTTCTTCACCGACCATAAAAATGGTACATTGCCACCATTCCCAATGTTTATGAAGTACCATGGGACCCACTGCCGCGTATATACGTCACATAATAAAATGCCAAAAGTCGCAAGTTAATCATATATTAATAGGCAGAAACTCTTTTACAAACAAGAACGACCTCTTGAATATAATAAATATTCAATCTCGGTTGACTGAGGCGCGTAGCGCCGAAGTTAGCTAATATCTCGAGACAGTGATGTAACTTTCCACCGAGGTTTGTATGCTATTTTATTTACAACTATAATCTTTTAAACAAAAATTCGGAAAAAAGCAAATTTTTCATTATTTTTTCTCAAACGTCAACAATAAAATTACAAAGACAACCATAGAATGATGATGATAACTAACAACAAATAACTTTTTCCCAAATTTGTCAGCTCTTGTCAATGTCCGGACCGTGTTATTTAATTTTTCCATGAAATGTCGGATATAGAGCTGGAGTGCACACCGCCAGACATAAAGGAAGCAGCGGAGAAAGCTGAAGGAAATCTTATGCCCCAAAAAAGTAGACCGAGGTATGATAAAGCATATAATACGTACAGAGATCAGAGGGTCACAAAAGCTGCATCGGAAATATCGTTCTTGCCTACTTCAGTGAAATGGCTAAGACTAAGAAATCGTCAACCTTATGGTCTACGTATTCCATGATAAAAACAACCTTAATTATCAGAGACAAGGTTGACATATCAAAATATGGAAAATTAATGGCTTTCTTAAAAAGGCAAAATGCCAATTATAAACCGAAGAAATCAAATACCTTTACCCAAGAAAATGTTGATACATTCTAAGATGAAGCACCAGAAGAATTTCTTGTTCTGAAGGTTATTATTCTAACACTAATGAAATAGTTATTTTTATTAATATTTTTCAACATTTTAGGTTGGTTTGGTAATTGGCCTTTCGGGAGCCTGCAGAAGTGATGAACTTTTTAAGATGAAAGTCCAAGATATTGATATTTTGGAAAAAAAGATCAGCATCATCATTCCTCACACAAAAACATATCAAGCACGATCGTTTCTGATATTAAACACTAAATGGGTTGAAATTGTAAAGAAATATATGGAACTTCGTTCACGAATTCAAAATGAGAGGTTTTTCATGCAAATGAGATTTGGAAAAATTACCAATCAAGTCTTTGGACACAATTCCACATCGCAATTTCCGAAAAGAATAGCATCGTTTTTGAAACTAAATAACGTCAGCGAGTATACCGGGCATTGTTTTCAATTAAATTGTTTTCAATTAAAGAGATTGGGAGGATGGAAATCGAGTACCGTGGCGGAAGGCTACGTAGATACTTCGTTCTCCAATCAAACGAAGACTGCTAATCTGCTCTCTGGCGAAACTACTTCCTCCAATCCTTCATCAGTCACCATGAAGAGTTCATCATCTGTACCACAAGAACTGAACTTCTCAAGCAAATAAATTACTCATGGGTTAATGATTTCTGTAGCATCTCACAATAGTTCGACCATAACGATCAATTTCAATAATGTCAATAATCCCTAAATATATAGTAGAAATAATACCCTTCTTGGTGTGCGTCATCGATTGTTAATCTCCTTCTATCACATCACGTAGGAAGAAATGGAAAAAAAGGCAGGTCTGTGATTAATCCTAATAAAAATATCACAATAATGAACTGTTTGAATGTTTTACAAACGTTAACCCTAATCTTTGACTTACAAAAATTTGATTAGTTGATGTTTAGATTACGCGCCAGCGCCACCTATCAATCGCGAGATTAAAATACTATGAAGGCGTAACTTTCGTAGCGGCAATGTGTCTTACGTCTTTTTCTACTGTCACACTGACAGTACTTGTCAGGTGTGTACTTTGTTGATGCTTACGGTCAATTATTATTTATGAAAAGTGAATATTAATCTTATTGTTATATTTATCTAAATAATACAAAAATATGCCTAGATACACGAAAAAACATCAGCATTTTGAAAATTCTGAAGTATTTTCAGTTAGAAAAAGAAGCTGGTAATTATTAATTTCATAGCCTTCTCGGCTTTGGCTTAATACGATCCTGATGATTTTATTTATCAAATTTAAGGTTAGCTATATGTCAAAATAGCAAATGAAATAAAGGACATGCCGAAAAACCCGGATATACGTTACAATCGATGACGCACACCAAGAAGGGTATTATTTTAACTATATGTACCTACATACAGAAATTATTAATCCTTTGTTTGAAAAGTTCAGTTCTTGTTAATTTTGTGTTTACTAATCCTAAAGAACTTAAGAAGTGCTAATGTTGTCAGGTGTGCCTATAAGTCTCAATAAAATCAAATAGGTAAATGAACTTTTTATTTAAAAAAACTTAAAAAAGACATCCTCTCTCAAAATAAACAGAAAAAAATCCTCTCACGAGTGGAAAATTTCCCACCCGTGGGTGGGAAGTGAAAGTAGGTAATATGTCAGTTTCAGACTTTTTAAACTTCAGTAATGATGACATTATATATATAGTTGTAAATAATAGTATATTACGTAACGTGTGTGGTAAGGAGCATTTTACGCACGAATGGCGTTATTCCGTGAGTGCGTAAAATGCTCTACAATACTTTAACTACGACCTACTTGTACTTGTATTTTTTATAAGAATCATAAGAAATAACAGTTACATAATTAGAGGTGCTTGGTAAACTCCATCTCTATTACTCTATTACCAATGAAAGGAGCACATTAAAGAACTAACGTTTAATCATTATCAATATATTGTTGATAATCGAAAGTTCATTTTTCAATTATAATCAATACATATACATAGCTCTTTGGGCTTTTCATAGTTAAACGTGGCCGTATTGAATGTTTTCAACTAGTAAATTTTGAATAAAATGGTGACGTCTATTGACAGTTGCTAAGATGTTGCTAGGGAAGCCGTGCGATTTACTTTACAGCTGTGCGTTTTTTTACAGTGCGTAATAGACGTCATTACATTGTTACCGACTGTGTGTTTTTTGACTGATTACAGAGGGGGTCGTAGGTAAAATATTTTTCCGTCAATCTTCACAAAAAATTAATTTTAAGTACTTATTTCTAGATCTAATTTTGACGTCAAGTATAACGGACAGTTTTTGTCGTTAATATTATTTTTGCTTCTTCGTTCTCCAATATTTCACGATCAAATCTAATTAAATTCAGAACGCATTAGGATCTTTTAATTAATTTTCAGAATCCAAACATCTCATTAAGGGTGTATTATCTTTCTGCAAATGGTGCGAATAATACGCCCCAAACCGCCCCTAAAATCTATAATATTTTTAGATGGAGCACTATATTTTTCAAAATATTCAACATATGCCCATCATTAGTGTAAAAAAAGTGCCGGAATTGTGAGTTAACCAAACAAAGATAGGTATATGATTAATTTTTAGTAGCAGAATCAAAATATTAAGCATACAGAAAAAGGAAGTAAGTATATGACATATGGATTACTGAGTATCGAATGAATAATAAATTTTAGAACAGAAATATTACAAAAAGTGTAATTGCAACGATTCGCCTGCATGGGAATCACGAATTTTGCATTTGAGTATTTTTTAGCTAATTTTTTTGCTGGAGGTAATCTCTGAGGAATTTCAGATTCAACATTTGACTGAGGGTCATCACTAATTTTTTCGTCAGCTACATCTCCCAATACTTCCTGATTGCTATCTTCAAAAGAGTCTACGTTAATTCTTATAGCATCTTCTTGAAATAATACAAGAACAGTTTCTGCTTCTTATTCTCATTGGGCTCTATAAATCATCAAGAGTTCTGCCAAAACCTTCGTCACCACTATCTTCATCAGTGAATTCGTGTGAATCAGGAGGATAAACTTTGGCATTACTTGCTGACTGCAATATTGTTGACTCTTCGACGAGATTAGTCATTGTACTGTTTGTCCGGGATGTATATGACACTTTTAAGGGCGCTTCATTTTTGTTTTTCCCTCTAATGGATTTTGAACACGAAGGTAGTAGTTGGGACATATTTATCAATAAAAAATAGGAACAAGAAAACTTTAGCAAAAAAGCAGCACCAATAAATAAACAAACACCACAGTCATAAACAAAATAATATAGCACTCACTCAATATACAGATAATAACTAATCTCTTCATATCACGATGGCACGAAAAACACGATGTTTCTTATTAGACCTTAAAGTTTGTTTATTTATCTTGACACAACTGATTTTTCAGGCCAAATCATATTGTAGTATCCCAAAAAGAATACCGAAAATGAGGAAAAGCTACTGGAAAAGAACCAACTCGAAACGTAATTTATTTCATATCTTGATCGTCATTAAAAACGGTGAAGAGATATTCCTAAGATAAAATCATCACAAAAGACGAAAATCATTCACAGACAAACAAATAAGAACAATCTGGTGCACTTAACCATATGCAAAACTCTTGAATTCGTATCAAACCAATCCAAGTGATAAATTTGGTTTTCAATACCGCACTCATCAACTTGAATCTTTAAATACAAGCACTTATACATAGGCTAGATTATTTTCGAAAAAAAAATGTATAAAAGAGTTGGGATATAAATCATAATGTTCAAACTAATCACCTACTGAGCTTTTGTCAATTTTCTCATAGTAATTATCATCCCTTATACCCGCATACCCTTTACTCTCAGTAAGGGGTAGATGGATTGTTACATTATTTCCTATACAGAGAGGGTGGGCCATATCGAATATTTTCCGATATTGAGTGGACACATACAAATTAATTTTAGCTTTTGATTTCGATGAGAAGACTAATGGAAAAGTTAGAATCCAATCAATTAATGTCTATATCAATTTTGTGCACTAATTGAGAATTTTTTTTAAATTTTTGGAATTTAAAATTGGTTCATTTCCAT
>CAJUYH010012171.1:0-10300 GCA_910591685.1 Galerucella tenella | reverse complement strand
TTTGTTTACTAGTTTTTTGTTGACTCTGCTAGTCTGGATACTTAACTAGAATACCTTTTTTTCATAAAATCAATATTAACCATAGTTTTCCATATGTAGCCAACTTACGCGAACACACCGTATAAGTATCTGTACGTTCCTTGTGGCATTACTTATTCTTTTTTCTCTTATTTTTTTTGGGAATCAAACCACAATAATGTTTTTATATTCTTTATTTCGACGTTTCGGTAGCGTTCCAGCTACCGTTGTCAAGATCAATTGATCATTAAATAACTTCTGGTCCCAATCTGACACAACGAACAAATTTATCAACTAGACAATCAATAATATTTTGAAGTTTAAGACTACAAAACTTGTCAAATTTTATTGAGGTACATACACAGTAGATCATATTTCTGGTAAATTGTGAAATAAAATATTTTATTTCATGACATTCTAACGATATGATAGTCTACTATACCTTGTTTTTAAACTAAGAGGAGTGGTTTAAATTTAAGTTGGCATTTCTGCAGCCTAGGCATTGGTTAAATTGCCGCCCGTTTCACACAGCTTTTTTGATACAACTGACAACGATATTTGTCAATTTTGTGTTTATATGAAAATATTATAACCTCAATCTTCATTAGGTACATATTTTTCACGTTTGTTGTTTTATTTTCAACCAAGTATTATATTCCAACTGAGAGTGCTATTTTATCACTTATTCAGTTTGATAAACAAAATCTATGCTTGTTTTTTCTTGTTAATAATATAAATTTTCAAGTAAAATTTTATTATTGTAAATATTTCTACATCAAGTTTTACTCACATCACAGTACATTATTATGGTAATTCTCGATATTAAAACTCCTGTTGACTTCCAGTTCGTGCTCAAATGTGAGTAGAGAATAATTTAAACAAACAGTAGCTTTTTTGTACATATTTATATCATCCAATTTGACAGGAATTACTTATGATAACCTTACATTTTGTTAACAATCATGTGACATTTGGTTACAACTTTCTCCATGGCCTGTGGCCAATGATCCCTTCTTGGACACGACACCTGCGAGCAATATAATACATATGTCACATAATAATTGTCAATTAGTTCGAAAAGTCTGAAAACTACCCTTTCGGAACACCCTCTTAATCTAGTAACTTTTAGTGGTGTATGTGAGGTTTCTCAATATGCTCCTCCTAGTTGAAAAACAAGGTATAAATATGGTATCCAGTGAAGTGCACGTTCCAGGAACGGTTTTTTCGCTTATGTGGGAAATGTTGTTAATAAAACGCCTTTGTTGTTACTTTTTTGTGTAGGATTATTTCTGTTATCAAAATATGTATAACTCCTCCGGACGCCACTGGTGCGTTTTTTTCTTTGCTATTTTTGTTGTTTGCTATTGGTTATATCAAAATTACACAGAAAATAATACCAACCCTCTAAAGTCCTTGAATCGGCGTATCGTTTGGAAGCTGTTTTTGAAGGTTTACCGTATCGCCAGAGAGTTGAAGCCTTCTTATAGTTTATAAAACTATTGTACCTTGCCAAACTTTGGCTGTTCATCAACCAACGATACAACCGTATTTTTGAACCTAAATAATTGGTCATAGCTTCCGTTAAATGTATGTAAACGATTTTGTTTCATTTCTGAATCCGATCCTTGTATTTGAATTCCCGCGGACAGCGCATTTGCCTCACCTGATATACCTATTAGAACTTTTTTATTTATTCACTTGAGCTTGTTCTACATGAAATATTGATATTTTTTTTGTCACCGGCAAGAAATTATATGAAATATTCAGTCTCGGGGCTGATTGGCTACTCGAAAAGAGTTGGGCTTGAGAATGTAGTCTAGATTCAGAGGACCACAATAGATATGAAGAGGTCGCGGTGGAATAGGCCGATTAGCCACCTTATCCAATATATTATTATATTTTATCTGTTTTGGTTATTTTTTCATTTGTTGTTGTTTTAATGTATTTGATTTATGTGGTGTGGCTCGTTTCATGTATTAATAAGAAAAGTATATTTTTGACAGGGCTTCTCAGACAGAGAATCGACTACTTACCTCAAGGTCGAGTTTCAGGGTTAGTAGAGATAACGGTTCGTAGATAAAGCTCCAATCGTTTTGAAATGTGCTCTTGTATACGTGATAAATGAAAAAATATTAGTGTACTCTGTTTTTGTTTTAATAGAACAATAAAAATTTTAAACCACAATCAAAATTATATGGCTATCAATAACTCATTTGATTATTACAAACGACATTATAAAATAAAAACCTGTATTTTTTGACCATAACGTTTCTACGTTGTATACCTTGCGAATATTAGTAAAAATTTGAAATCAAATTCTCTGGTAAGTATGAAGTTCTATGCTTAATAATAAAACCTATAAATAACTCTACTCTATGCACTTCAGATCACTTTAACTATGAGATTTACAGATGGGTCAAAAAATGATGACGGGACCGGAGCAGCTATTTTTGTTTCTGACTTGGACTTAGTCAAACGATTTAAAATTTCAGATGATTTTTCAGTATATACAGCTGAGGCACTAGCTGTGAGAGAAGCCTTACACTGGTGTAGTTTAAATTCATTTCAAAACGTGGCCATCATGTCGGATTCTAAATCTGTTTTGCAAGCAATAGAGAGTTCTCCATTAAAATGTTTCAGGCAACATCTTATTTTTGAAATTAAGCGGTTGCTATATGACTTGAAAAATAGTGGGAAGAAAATTCATCTTATCTGGGTGAAAGGACATTGCGGGATAGATGGAAATGAAAGAGTGGACTACGAAGCAAAAGCGGCATGTAGAATATCCAAGTTAACTAAGACCCAATCATTTTCGGACTTAATAAATAGCCACAAAGAATTAGCCCACACACGTTGGAAAAACTATTATCAAAATATTGCAAAAACAAACAGCAATCAGTATTTCCATTTATATCCGCAACTCCCCAGTAAAAGTAACCTCTTAAACTTAGATTATAGCAAAAGACATCAGGGAATTCTCACACGTTTAAAAGTGAATCATGGACGTTTTCGGGCTCATCTACACAAAATAGGTATTTTCAACACACCTTTTTGTACTTGCGATAATACATCAATAGCTGATCTCAATCATATTTTTTTTGCAAGCGAGGATCGACTGACAGAAAGAACAGAACTTTATAATTCTCTCATAGCCTACAACTTTCCCATGCCTGTTAATTTATGTTCACTTCTGGCAAAAAACGAAAAGGCTATTTTTGACCTACTTATACGTTTTGTTAATGATGCTAAACTTGAAATATAGACTTTTCCTTCATTAATATCTAAACTTCCTATACTCCCTGTGGTTAATGGACACCGTCCGAGACCATCTCTCTCACACACACACACACACAGAGTATTTCAATAAAAACCATCCACCACACATAATTCTGGAGTAGTCACTTTTATGATAAAATAAAGAAAACATGTAAAAATCATACAGAGCTCGCCAAAAGTCCGGGACCGGACAAATATCGAAGAAAATATAAATTTTCTGGAAAATCTTTTTACACCACAAATTTTAATTCAAACTTATACTATAATTTGAAAATATTTTGAAATATGCAGGGTGTTCCAATAAAGTGTGGCGTATCAAAGTTATATTTTTTCTCATGGAACACTCTATATTTTATTGCATTTTCTGATTGCCCCTAAAAAATATAATACTCCTTCATAATGGTTCCCTATACCTAAACACAGAGGGTTCCGAGTTATGCTGACTTTTTTTAAAATGTGAACATTTCGAAAAAAATTAATAACCCATTGATATAACAAATTCTGGCAAATTTTCTCTTACATCTAAATAGTTGGACATTCGTTGGATGTATTCTACGATTGAATACTAAATATCTCTCTACGGGGTGTTCAGAATTTTCAGTTTCATTATTAGATCATTCAATGTGCAGTATCGGTCTTATTTTAAATGGAACACCCTGTATTTTAATAATTCCTCATATTCGAAAAAAAGTCCTCTTTTGAATGGTATGAGGGTGTCCTATACCTAGGTATTATACTTTTCGTGAAATTTACAATTTTCTTAAATTTTATATAAATCGATTTTAAAACATCTGCAATTCTCTCTAAATTTCAAATTAATGATCTGGTCATAGTTGTTGCAAGAAACTAAATAGATCACGTTTTAAGCCTCCAGAAAATATAGGGTTTTGCTATCCTATACCGAGTGGATAAAAAGATATAGCCACTCTCACAGAAAAATCACTATTACTCTGTATAAAGGGGAACGTCTTTCTGCTTTAACTTTAATCCCCTCCCAATTTTTTAAATGGAACACCCTATATATTGTTGCATTGGGATTCGCTTCTATAAGAGATTATTTGTAAATTACAAAGAAAAATGTTCAATTCAGCCTGTTGGTATCCACAGTTTTAGAAATGTAGGACTCAAGATTACAGAATTTTTAAAGCTACCCAATCCTAAAAATTACACTGGCCATTGCCATATTTCAATATAAATATTAATATAAACAATAATTAGAATGTTCCTATTTTTTAAAGTAAATAGGTATTAAAAAGAAACATGTTGTATTGATTTGTTATACACGTCAACTGTTTTTCCGGACTTTTTACGTTATTTACTATTTTCATAAAGGTGACGCCTTCAAAATTATGTGGGGGTGGATAGTTTCCATTCAAATGATCTGTATTTATAACCAAATGCTATTATTATTATAACAAATTCAGGAAGGAACAATTTTCCTCAGAATAACGAAAACTCAATTATATTCAAATGCATGCAAAACAATTTGCACTGTAATGGAAAAAGAGAAAATAGATTTTGTTTGATGTATTGTTCAGCGAATTTTACATAATAATTAAATATGTTTACATTGATATTGAAATGTATTTATATTTCTGCTGCTCTCAAAATAAACATTTAAAAATATGTCGGATTATAATATTTTTCGCTACATTTTTATATTATAACAATTACTTCCAATTAGTTCAAATATAAAATGAAACTAGAAATATAAACTTGGTGCAATATTTTATGTTATTTAATCATATTAGTGGAATCTGGCAGTGTACGTTCGTTTCAGCAGAGTGTTTTGAATATACAGTGTGTATCGGTAAAGAATGGAATACATTTACAATTAAAAAATTGAAAAGTGTGTCGCGTGACACACGGTAAGAACTTTAGTTCCTTTTAAGCAATAGTCAAATTTTTTGAATCAATAAATAAACACACATATTAATATAAGAATTTATTTTACTCTGGATGAAACTTCATTTAACAAAAATATACAGTAGTATTAATTATAAAAAAGGTAGAACGTGTCGCGGGACGCACGGTAGGAATTTTAGTTCCTTTTAAGCAAAAATTATGTAATACATCTGACGTTATAGATAATCAATTTGCATATCTCTCGGTGGTCGAGTAGTAAGCAGACCAGACTCCAACGCGGTAGACCCGGGTTCGATTCCCCGTGAATAAGTTTTTTTTTATTAATAATTTTATTTTTAAATAATTATTCTGCTTGATATTAATAACGACAACTGGTAGTCGTTTGAAATATTTAGCAGAATATTCATTATTATAGATAATGGTACGGTACCCTTCATGAGGGAGTCCGACTGGCAACATCTTCTTATAACAGCATCGCATATTTAAAAAGGGAAACCGTAGCATTATACAAATTGGACATTCAAGAACTGTACGTTTACCACAAAAAAATTAGTTGAAACATAAAATTGAATTGTTAAATTTTCAATTTGAAGTTATATTACAGTTTATAGAAATTTTTATTTTCTAGATTTTTTCTTAAGTGGGTCGTAGAAAAAATATACTGTTCGACTCGTGTGGATTGTACATATCGCACTTGAACGATTGAGCACTCCGCCTACGGCGTCGTGCTCAAACTTCGTCCTCGTGCGATATGGCCATCATATCCACACTAGTTGCACAAACTACTATTTCTATCAAAATATGCCCTTTTACATTTAAAAACAACCTGCAAAATGTCAAATTCAATTTATCCATCCATTTTAAAGTTATCGAATTAAAACATTCAAGTTTTCAAAATTTCAACACCCTGTATTTCGAAAAGTAAATGTCAATTTTACGAGAGGAATCTACATGCAAACGTTGTAATTACCCTTAACGTTCGAGATGCTTATACTTACTATTTTTTGCGCGATCGTATTGAAATAAATTCCGAATAAAATAATTTAAATTTCTTCGAAATGAACGAAATGTCAAAAGTGACATTTATACTTCTCGATCAGTTTAAAATATATTTTGAATTTTGGTGAAATTGTTTATTACTTTTCGACGTCTGAACGGTAAGTAAATCACTTACCGACGTGTTAAACTTAGAAACCAGTAAACACAACCTACCATTCTGACAACCGATGCTGTAAATAAACAAAAAAGATCAATCGCGCAAAAAAATTATGGAAATAATAGTAAAAATGTATCCGAACAAATTCAAGTAGATTACCAGCACTGCGAATACCAACTTTGCATAGAATTTTAATATAGCATCGGTGGTTCAGTGGTAGAATGCTCGCCTTCCACGCGGGAGGCCCGGGCCCGGGCCATAATCACTTTGTACTTATGTTATATTATACACTCTACCGGGTGGTGAATGGTCGAAAGCACCATAGGAAATCCAATGGAAAATCATAAACTCTTAAATTCCTGCTTCCCAAATCATTTTAGGTGAAAACTCAATAGGAACTTTTCTTCAAAGAATTAAATACTGCATCAGATGAGACTATTAAAAATATTTTTCAGCTTTTGGTAGTTGAAAAAATTGACCAATTTATTTACCATTCTTGTACAGCATCAAGACAGCAATAAAATGTCAAAATGACTAAAATATTTAGATGTCAAATCATTCAAATAGTCAAAAAAATAGAAAACAAAGTTATTTATTGTTAAATAAATACAAACGCTAAATAAATTACAATAAATGCTCAAATAAACCACCGTTTTGGGCTAAACAATATCCTAATCTATCATAAAACTCTCGTCGAACATTTGCTAGAATGCGAGGCGTTATTTTTGCACATTCTTCTCGGATGCCTGTCTTTAATGCCTCTAAATCTGGAAACCTTACCGTGCCGTAAATTTTGGATTTTACATCTCCCCAGAGATAAAAGTCATTTGGGGCAAGATCTCCAGATCTTGGGGGCCATTTAATAAGACAATTTGGTCCTATCACACAGTTATTAAAACAATTATTGACAAATTCTTTCACTTCACGGCTGTTGTGAGCAGGACAACCGTCCATTTGAAACCAAATTTCTTTTTCTTCGGGAGCTACTTCTGCGAGTGCTGGTAAAATTTCTTGTTGAAGCAAATCCAAAAACCTAGTCTAGATTTTCCTCGTAGAAAAAAGGTCCAATGAGATGATGCCCCAGTATTCCTGCCCAAACATTTATTTTTTGGTGATATTGAGTACGAGTCTCCACAACAATTTCAGGCCTTTTAGTTGACCAAATTCTACAGTTTTGCACGTTGGGTTCATTGTTTAACGTAAACGTACACTCGTCTGTAAAACAAACACTTTTTAAAAATTGTCGGTCTGCATTCGCCCTCTCTAGCATCTCATAACAAAACTCTGCTCTTCTCTCATAATCTCCCTCAAGCAACTCTTGATGACATTGAACTTTATAAGAATGGAAGTTATTCTTTTTTAATATTTTCAATGCAGTTGAATTATGCATGTCGAACTGCTGTGCGATTTCTCGAGAACTTATTCTGGGATTTTCAATAACTGCAGATAATACATTTGTGGTATTTTCATTTTCAAACACATTTATTTGAATGTTTTGGTCATTTTTGTTACACTTGCATAAAGGAAGCAATGTGCCAGTGTTTTCAAATTTTTTGATTATTCTTCCAATTGTAGTATGGCTTGGAATCGGGCGGTTTGGATATTTCGCGCTAAATAAAGCACTTACCGTGCGCGTACTATTGCCGGAATAAAACATTTTTACAATTTCTACTCGTTTTGAAACGGTGTACGACATTTTTTACGTTTATTGTTGTCACTAATTGAATAATAGAATGACAATCTTGATAATAGCTTTTAAAGGTAACGTCATCCTGACATATCATTGCTGTTTTGATGCTGTACAAGAATGGTAAATAAATTGGTCAATTTTTTCAACTACCAAAAGCTGAAAAATATTTTTAATAGTCTCATCTGATGCAGTATTTAATTCTTTAAAGAAAAGTTCCTATTGAGTTTTCACCTAAAATGATTTGGGAAGCAGGAATTTAAGAGTTTATGATTTTCCATTGGATTTCCTATGGTGCGTCCGACCATTCACCACCCGGTATACACTTTCACTAATTTCTAAAAATTATATAAGTTAATTCATATTGAAGCTAGAAAACTATTAACTGTAATTAATAACACAATGTATCTTGACAATCAACAGACTAGCTCTGAAGCCTATGAATCGCTGCTTCGTAAACGAGAGAGAGAAAGACTGAGGAGAGAGCGCTCGCGCTTAAAGCACATAACGCGGCAACGTAACGTAATGGTCAGATCTTTTGCGCCGCTCCAACCTAACGTAAAGAACTAAAGTTCCAAAAAAACATGAAATACTTACGAAATGATAAATTTATTTATTTTATTTGGACCATACTGTATACTTAGCAATACATTAAATGTTTAAAGGTTTATCATTGCTGATAAAGAGTAACTTTGAATCAGTATATTATTAGCTTTGCATAAAATAGTAGAATTAAATAGTGGCGATACAAGAAAAAAGAAAATATTTAAAACACTTACATTTGGAACCATTCACGGCGCAATCTCCATCCCCATACCATCTGGACTGCACCATTTTTACCATTAACCATCGCTAAAGACCGAAATCGACCATTTCCATTTACCGACCGGCGATTGCCACCACATTTATCTCTTAGTCAAAGGCATACATCACATAGTTTTCCTATGATACTGACTCTAAGTCCACTACGTTAGAGCAACCTCGAGCCAGTACCTGTGTTTATAGAGTAGCTCACCTATCTATAAAAATCGGTTGCATGTCATTCAAAATATATTACATTTTAGAGTAATGTATAAATACACATCTCATGTTGTAATTTACTAAAAAATGAAACATACAATTCGATTAGTATAGGGAAGATAAGCGTAACTCGAAAGCCTTGTAGTTCGTGAAATCTTACCGTGTTACCCAAACGCTCTTTTAAGTACAAAATTCTATTTGGACAAAGTATGAGAATCAAAAATATTTTAAAGTTTAGAATAGCTGGAGCCAGATTAAGATCATATTATAGTGAATATTATTAAAAATACATAATTAGAAGGAATGAATGTTTTTTCACAATATAATTTTGAAAAAAAACCATTTACCAAAGAACTTTAAGTTTGCGAGTACCTAGTCCAAGTAATCTGGGTTCAAAAAGTGATTATTAAAATTTTTGAAGAAGTTAAGAGATATTAAAAATATAAAAATTAGTTTGTACTGGTGAGTTTTGAAAAAATAAAAATAAGTTTAATGTTTTAATCTTTTTAAAAAAACTACAAGTCTTTATTGCAACCAAGGAAATTTCTGTGATCACATATTCTACTATAAATGCAGGCATACAATAATTTGAAAATTTGTGTAACCACAAAAAAAGTTCGCAGCTGATAAAAAATTAAATTTATGATAAACAGATAAACAGTAAAATGTGAAAAGTTGAAAACACCTGAAATAATAAATTGTTGTCACTTCTTCTGAGTTGTCTGGAAGATCTCATTGTACCTAGTGCGTTCTGGGAGTGTCTTAATATTTAAAAAATAATAATTTTTTAACGAAATTTTAAGTAAATATGCCAAATTAAATAAATGTTTCAAATTTGGGAAAAAATTGAGTTTCTTTAAATAATATACCTAATAAAACATTTACTGTCAAATTGTGAGAAGAAATTTTCAAGCGATTTTTTTATTATTCAGTAAATAATTTTTTTGTATTTTTTCCATTATTTTAGTTTTGATATGTTTCTAATTGAAATAAAAAATATGAAATTTTGATTATAATTTAAATGATTGACCTATTTGCTCACGGAGGGTTACAGCGCTAAAAAACTTCACCTGAAAAAAATACACAAACAAAATTCACATAAAAACATCCTCTTGCTGTGGTGTTTCCAGTATTTAATATATATAAAAAATTATTGAAACAAACCGATTGAAAAAATTGTAAATAGCAAAAGCATTGCAGGCACACTTTCAAAATATATATATATATATATGTCAGCGGTATTCTAAAAAGTACCCGTCAGCAATTGTCACGTCACT
>CAJUYH010012170.1:0-10302 GCA_910591685.1 Galerucella tenella | reverse complement strand
AAAATCATCCAAAAGTGTACTTTTTTATTTTTCTAACTCTATTCCTACCTTAGATTCCTAGTGCTATTTTTAACCGAGTTAGTGAAGAAGATACAATGAGATTTTTTGTGGACTTGAGGTGAACATAACCATTAAAATAAGATAATACAAACCCCTTTCGACACAATGGCTTCTATAAAGAGATCTTGGAAATTCCGTAAGTATTCCATTCTATTTCATTTTGCCAGTTTATTCAGTAAAAGGACTTTTTAAATAGGAAATAATAACTGCCCAGGTGGTACTGTTATGTCAAACCACAACTGTTTAGAATACTGCTATATAAATATTTATTAACTGAATGTCTTGCAATAATTCATTATTTTAGGTAAATTTTAAAATTTAACCCTACAATAACGTGTTTGTTATGCTTGGTGCTTTGAAATAGTTCAAATCATTAAAAATTGCATAATATCCAAGATAATATCTAAAAAATTCATCATTACGATTGAAAGTAATATTTAAACATATAAATGCATTGATATAAATATGGTATATACTTTTTTTTAATGATAGTACCCATCAACTTGAATTTGTATTTTTGTAGTTGATAATTATTTTAAATGTAAGTGTAACATTTCTGACAATCCAAAATTTACACCATATTTTTAAATGTTAATACACTCACCTACTTAATTTGCTTAATCACTTTTCTTTCAAAGTTAAAGGCATAATTCCAAATAATGTATGTACATATAATACTCATAATGAGTAAAGCAGAGGTCAGGAGATTAAGATATATGCTTTTTTGTTGATTTTATGTAATCAATGTATTTAATTGACTTTTTTACTTTACCTTTAATATTCTTTATTTTGAAAGCAAAAGATTCCATCTATCTAATGACTGAACAAAAATAAACAACTGAAATTAAACAGATTGAAAGCAATAAAAATTTAAAACCCATTACTAAACTCAAAATATAATAAGATAATTGCTAAATGACAAGAGAGCTTATTAAAGACATGGAGATAGAACAAAGCCTACTGAAACATTAGAAATGAACATAATATAGAGTATGGGAACTTTATTCAGTTTGCAACAGATGCTGATGATCAAATCAAGACAAAGATATAAGAAACAATAATATATTTATAGACTTATAGAGTGTAACAGATCTACAATTTGCTGTACATACAGAAATTACGAATAATTATCTCCAATGTATTGTCATCAAAGATTACTTAACTAAATATTGAATAATAGTATTACAAAAGCAACCAGTAGCTTTATCATAATGTATTTCAATCCCACATAGTCATATGTTTATGAATTAAAAAAAGTGACACATAAAAAAAATTCAAACACTAATTACCTTCATAAATATGAGATAAAATATCATTATTATATGTATAAGGTGTCCCAAATTGGATGGTTTTGCAGGGTATTTTAAAAATTGAAGAAAATTAATTGAAAGTATTACAAATCATGATTGATTTCCTTCAAGAGGTAAACCTCTGATAAAAAATATGTACACTATTTTCTCTATTTTTCAGGTATTGTCCAAGTATTTTCTTTAAGAATATCTATATTTCTTTTTCCATAAAAAAATATGCGATTAGGAAATGTTCTAACAGAAATTTTCTGTATTTTTCATGTATTTTCAGGAGTATTGAGTATTTTCTGTAATTTCAATGTATTTTCTTCAATTTGTACACTATTTTCCTCAATGTATGACCCCTCGATTTTATATTAATTCATAAAACTAGTACTTGAAACATTCCTAAACTGCCAATAACAACTGCAAGTATACTTGTTAAACAGTAAAGTCTACTGCAAATTTCGTAATTAGCTATAGCTTTTTTGATGGAAAAAAATATTTACGCACGGAATCGTGAAAACAACGATTCCTAACTGAAAAAAGTTCAATTACCGAAAATCCATTAATAAAGGTATTTTATAAGTGTACTTTTATGAAAATATAATAAACTGATCAATATAACAAAAGAATAAGATACCTTGAACCTTCCATTTGTTAGATCTATTTCAAATTTATTAGCGGTAAAATGGGGTCACAGCCAAAAACCGAATATCGCTTTGTAAATCAATTTGCATTGTATGTCTCTTCTTTTAAGAGAACAATAATAATTTTTAACTACCTAATTATATAGACAAAAGAAAAGACGACGATTTAAAGTACATTATTTCATGTTCTAATTTTATAATTAGAATTATTAATTTCTTTATTTACACACATGTTATATCAAAGTTTACTAACTTCTCAGGACAAACATGTTATTTCAGTTTTATGTGACATAGTATTTCATTTTCTGATTCATCTAAAAATTGAGTCATTATCAGCTAAAATATACAGAAAGTTTCATTTAAAAATAACCCATTATCCAAATAAAACAAATACAAAAATCTTTCTTTGGCATACAAAATCAAATCCATATACTCTGTTTTTAATTGTCCCATTTTTTTACAGAAGATTTTATGGCACACAATGCAAATGTAAACTGTCTAGCCTTAGGACACAAATCCGGTAGAGTTCTAGTTACTGGAGGTGATGATAAAAAAGTAAATTTATGGGCAGTAGGAAAACAAAGTTGCTTCATGAGTCTGAGTGGTCATACAACTGCAGTCGATTGTGTTCAATTCAATCAATTAGAAGAGCTGGTCTGTGCAGGATCCAGAGCTGGAGCTCTCAAAGTATGGGATTTAGAAGCTGCCAAACTTGTTAGGTAAATCTTCTTTTTATTTCCACAGGTTGTGCAATTTATATATTAGTTATTACTATTGATTATTAGCCTTGAAAGCTTCCAATATGTTTTTTAATCCTAAAATTAGATTACAAGAGGATTTGAGAAAATGATAAAGATCAAATGGTATTCTTGTATAAAAAAGATAATGGAGAAACGGTGTGTTACTCTGAAAAATTAATTCATCTCGAATGTATCAGCCTCGTATTATTGAAAATCCATAAATAAATATACTAATTGTGTAACAATATTAAAATGGTAATGCGAATGATGTAATAGAAGTGAAATTGGTGATATGAAATTGTTTGTTAAATGAAACAAAACGATCTTTTACAAGTTTTTTTTAAACGGTGACTATATACAGGGTGTGAAAAATAATTTCTTATATAAACTGAGATATAGTTCTATACTTATTTTGTATTTTTAACAACAATTGCTGTCATGTCTGGCATCAGGAGATAAGGAAATTAATGAGATAAGATTATATTTATAATGGGGAAAAATATGTTGAAAAAATTTTAAAACATCGTAAGAATATCTACAATGTGGGAAAATAAAATATTAGGTACTACTTAATAGAATGAAATTTGTGAATAAAAAAAAGCAAAGCAAAAAGCAAAAAGCGTTAGTTATTGTAAAAAACGAAAATTAAAATTTCATGTTCAACACCCTGTATCTCTCTTAATATCAACATTTTATCAAGGCTAGTTGGTTTAAATCGTGATATTTTGAAGTGAAGATTGTACTGTACTTCTATGTACAATTACCCAAAGACCACCCTGTATTACAGGGAGTCTCTTCCAAATTTGAAAAATGCTTCACTGATTCTTAATAATTGTATTGCATTGTAGATCAATTATTTTGTAGCAATATTGTAGTTGAAATTTTTATGTAGAATTAAATTTCAAAGTATACCGGGTGTATAAATGTCTTAAAATTGGTAACTTTGTAACAATATACAGGGTGTAACAAAAAGGCAGGTCATAAATCATACCACATATTCTGTGGCTAAAAATTACTCGATCCAACCCAAGTTACCCATTTAGAAGTCAGAAGCCATTGCTTTTCCAGAATATTCGGTTTTCGTTTTCTAATAAAAACTACACATTTGTAAATAAATAAGATTCAATCAAAAATTTGGGACCCTCGAAAAACTTAAAAATTCATTGACTTTAATTTTTGTTACTCGAAATTTTTGAAGCATAATGAAAAATAGGCCGTATCTCGATAAAAACTATTAATTGTAAAAATTACTAGGGGGCAAAAAAGTTTCAAAAATAATGTGTTTGAATAATGGTGCCACAATAAGCATTAAATTGTAACGTACACATAAATTTTGGGGGGGTTTAGGGGATCTCAACTCCCATAAATTTTTAACGGGGGGCAATAATTCCCTAATTTTTTTCAAGATGCTCTAATCATAAGAAAGCCACTTGTCAACTTTCATTATAATATGTTGAAATATTTGAAAAAATCAATTTTCATTTGGTAACTTCGAAGGGTTGTAACTTTTTTCGCATGCACATTTGTACTAGGGTAACTTGGGTTGGATCGAGTTATTTTTAGCCCCAAAATATGTGGTATGATTTATGACCTGCCTTTTTGTTACACCCTGTATAATAATGTACTATTTTCTGTATTTCAGGACATTAAATGGTCACAAATATGCAATAAAATGTATAGACTTTCATCCGTATGGAGACTTTTTGGTCTCTGGAAGTGCCGATAGCAGTATTAAAATGTGGGATACCCGAAAAAAAGGCGTACTTTTCACGTGTAACGGACACAAAGGTATATACAATTGATTTAGTATAAATATTGTATTGTAAAATTTATCTTTTTGGTTTCCTCTTGTTTAGATATTATAAACCCACATCCCAGACTTTCCTAATTTTTTCTCAACTTCCTTTATTTTTACAGTATATTTGTGAGGTTTAAGGTGATGATATAGGAAGGTAACAAAACTATTTATATTCTTTACCACCACTAATCTAGTCAACAAGTCATTTTTGGCCAACTTTTTTCAGCAGTCTCCGAAAATTATGATCGAGGTGTCATTCGATTCGGGATGGCATCTAGATGATTTTTGAAAAAAATGAAGTTCCGCAAACAAAAATTGCAAAAGTTATTAATAATTAACTAAAAAAAATGGGGGTTTAGTTTTTTGCAAATATCTCAAAAACTAATAAAGATTTTTCAAATTAAAAAAAAAAATTGAAAAGAGGAGGAAATTTCCTAAAAAAATCCCGACTCACGGAACTGTAGGACGAATATTTATAATTTTCCCAGGGGGATGAAAATACGGCCGAAAACGGGTGTTCTGGCTTCCGTAAGCCACGCCTACTCTGGACACTTTATCAATAAAAATTATTTTAACATATTAAATATGAAATTTAAGAAATGAAAAAATTCAGGGGCTTACTGGATAGATAAATGAACAATAATCCGCCTGAAAAAAATTTTTATCACAATTTTTCAATTACTTAGTTATTCAATTGTTTACTAATAATTTTTTTCTGCTTGAACATTGCAAGTGTGATAAATGTTGAACTATAAATTTGAGATTTTTTTGCTCTCTTGGAGCAATTTTTGAAAGGCTTCACAATAGATCCCCGTTGGAAAAATTAAAAAATGTTTATTTTTCAGGTTTTTATTAATAATTATCGTTGTTGCAAAATTAAAAACTTAAATTAATCATTGAAAAAAAATTGTTTTTTTCAAATATTATTAATGATCCGTTTTTATGTTATTATGTTTTTTTGACAGTAAGTAGAATAGGAAAAAAAATATAAGGTAAAAATTTATTTGTTTACAACAAATTGTTTATTACATAAACAATGAAAAAATAAATAAAACGAAATTTTTTTATATCGAAAAGGAAAAATAAATAATGTTTTAAAAAAAAATATTGTTCCTTAATATTAATTAGAAGTGGGAGAAAATAATTGTTAATTAACAAATGCGTTTTTAAGCAATAAAAAAAATTTTTTAAGCAACAATTTTTCTTTTAAAAATCATTATTTGTATCAAAGATTGAAATTCCATAAAAAAAAATTTCAATTATCTAATAAACAACGCATTTGTTCATAACAATTTTTTAAACAATAACAGATAAAAATTTAAAAAAATCATTTTTATGCAGCTTCTAATAACATAAAAACGGATCATTGATAATATTTGAAAAAAAAAATTTCCAATGATTAATTTTAGTTTTTAATTTTGCAACAATGATAATTATTAATAAAAACCTGTAAAATAAATATTTTTTTAATTTTTCCAACGGGGATTTATTGTGAAGCCTTTCAAGAATTGCTCCAAGATAGGAAAAAAATCTCAAATTTATAGTTTAACAATAATCACACTTGCAATCTTCATGTTCAAGCAGAAAAAAATTATTAGTTAACAATTGAATAACTAATTGAAAAATTGTGATAACATTTTTTTTCAGGTGGATTATTGTTCATTTATCTATCCAGTAAGCCCCTGAATTTTTTCATTTCTTAAATTTCATATTTAATATGTTGAAATAATTTTTATTAATAAAGTGTCCAAAGTAGGCGTGGCTTACGGAAGCCAGAACACCCGTTTACGACCGTATTTTCATCCCTCTGGGAAAATTATAAATATTGATCCCACAGTTCCGGGAGTCTGGGTTTTTTTAGGAAATTTCCTCCTCTTTTCAAATCTTTTTTTTAATTTGAAAAATCTTTATTAGTTTTTGAGATATTTGCAAAAAACTAAACTCCCATTTTTTTTAGTTAATTGTTAATAACTTTTGCAATTTTTGTTTGCGGAACTTCATTTTTTTCAAAAATCATCCAGATGCCATCCCGAATCGAATGACACCTCGATCATAATTTTCGGAGACTGCTGAAAAAAGTTGGCCAAAAAGACAGTTGAATATAAAATATTTGTTCAAGTTCAAAATCAAAACAAACTTGAAACAGCATTTTTAAATTTATAGGTACGGTGAACAGCGTCAAATTCAGCCCGGACGGTCAATGGATAGCGACCGGAGGCGAAGATTCTACCTTAAAAATATGGGACATGCGAGTCAGTCGAGTCCTTAAAGAATTCAAAGACCATTTGAATCCTTTAACGTGCGTGGAATTCCATCCTCACGAATTTCTCTTAGCCAGCGGTAGCATCGACAGATCCGTCAATTTCTTCGACTTGGAAAACTTCAATTTAGTTTCCACGGAGAGTGAAGTAGGAGCCGTCAGATGTTTGACGTTCAATCCCGATGGCGAATGTCTTTTCGCCGGCACGAGGGATTATTTGAAAATCGTCGGTTGGGAGCCGAACAGATTGTACGAATCGGTGCCGGTTTGTTGGGGAAGAGTTAGCGATATTTCCGTGGCTTCTAATCAATTGGTAAGTCGATAAAAAATTTTAAACGTATATTTTGTCCAGTAACTGAACACCTGAAAATATCGAAAGCTCCTGAAAAGTCTAAACTTTGGAAAACGGACTTCTCTCGCTAATATCTGGCTAAATATGGGAATTAGAGAATTTTACTTAAGGTAAAAAATGAAGATCGTCTTATTATCTACAAAAGTGGTTCCTATCTTTTTTTTTCGAAAATTTGATAGTTATCGAGATAATGAAAATTGCCTCCTAAACCCTGGAAAACGGGCTTCTCTCGCTAATATCTGGCTAAATATGGGAATTAGAGAATTTTTCTTAAGGTAAAAAATGAAGATCGTCTTATTATCTACAAAAGTGGTGCCTATCATTTTTTTCGAAAATTTGATAGTTATCGAGATAATGAAAATTGCCTCCTAAACCCTGGAAAACGGGCTTCTCTCGCTAATATCTGGCTAGATATGGGAATTAGAGAATTTTTCTTTAGGTGAAAAATGAAGATCGTCTTATTATCGACAAAAGTGGTACCTATCATTTTTTTCGAAAATTTGATAGTTATCGAGATAATGAAAATTGCCTCCTAAACCCTGGAAAACGGGCTTCTCTCGCTAATATCTGGCTAGATATGGGAATTAGAGAATTTTTCTTTAGGTAAAAAATGAAGATCGTCTTATTATCTACAAAAGTGGTGCCTGTCATTTTTTTTCGAAAATTTGATAGTTATCGAGATAATGAGACCTAAAAGTCAGGAGCTTTGTTTCTCCATTTACTGGACTATATTTGGATTATTTTCTGATTTTTTTCCTACAGATTGGCGCCTCCTTTCATCTAACCAACGTTCAAGTGTACGTGGTGGATTTGAAAAAATGCAAACCTTTCAGCGGTTCGTCGGTATTGGATACGCAAACGAGTCCTTTTATGCCGAATCAAAATATTAGAAAAAGTTTTTCGAAAGCGGAACGGCCGCCTAGTTTGAAGGGTAGGATGCTGGATGTAAAAACCATCGAAGAAAGTACGTCGGGAACGGATCCCGAAGAAGAATCTACAGCTGATATTACCAACGTCAAAGATTACAACGAAATATTTAGGGGTAGAGGGCGTAAGTATTTTTATATATATATATATATGTATTGGAGTTTGTTGTTAATGGTCACTATTTTGTCGATTATTTTGAGTTTTTATTATGTTTTAGTACAGAGGACGCCACCTCCAGAGCCAGAACCTTTCCAGGAACCTGAAAAAGATGATATTTTGGGTAAGTCGATTTTTACATATAAATTGAATCCTTTAAAAAGTTCATGGTGTGCGCATGATGAAGAATTTGCAAATAAATGAATTTCTTTAGAAAAATATATAGTTTGATTGAAGTACGCTGATTTTTTGGTTTTTTTTTTCAAGGATTTCGGTTTTTTCACTTTACCACAATTTATTTTCAAAATATTGTTTTTTTTCTAACTTCTCCCTTTTTTCCAAAATATAATATTTTAATTTTCTTTCACAATTTCTCCCACTTTTCCCCTCCTTTTTGTAATCCTCCCTTTTTTGCTTTCTTTTTTCTAATTCCTTTCAATTTTTTTTTCAAATTATTTGATTTTTTTCACCTGTTTTCCAAATATTTCCCTTTTTTTTCCAAATATTTTGATTTTCTTTCACAATTTCTCCTACTTTTCCCCTCCTTTTTGTAATCCTCCCTTTTTTGCTTTCTTTTTTCTAATTAATTTCAATTTTTTTTTTCAAATTATTTGATTTTTTCCACCTGTTTTCCAAATATTTCCCTTTTTTCCAAATATTTTGATTTTCTTTCACAATTTCTCCCACTTTTCCCCTCCTTTTTGTAATCCTCCCTTTTTTGCTTTCTTTTTTCTAATTCCTTTCAATTTTTTTTTCAAATTATTTGATTTTTTTCACCTGTTTTCCAAATATTTCCCTTTTTTTCCAAATATTTTGATTTTCTTTCACAATTTCTCCTACTTTTCCCCTTTTTTTTCTAATTCCTCCATTTTTTTTTTCAAATTATTTGATTTTTTTCACTTGTTTTCCAAATATTTCCCTTTCTTCCAAATATTTTGATATTCTTTCACAATTTCTCCCACTTTTCCCCTCCTTTTTGTAATCCTCCCTTTTTTGCTTTCTTTTTTCTAATTAATTTCAATTTTTTTTTTCAAATTATTTGATTTTTTTCACCTGTTTTCCAAATATTTCCCTTTTTCCAAATATTTTGATTTTATTTCACAATTTCTCCCACTTTTCCCACCTTCTTGTAATCCTCCCTTTTTGCTTTCTTTTTTCTAATTAATTTCAATTTTTTTTTTCAAATTATTTGATTTTTTTCACCTGTTTTCCAAATATTTCCCTTTTTTTCCAAATATTTTGATTTTCTTTCACAATTTCTCCTACTTTTCCCCTTTTTTTTCTAATTCCTCCATTTTTTTTTTCAAATTATTTGATTTTTTTCACTTGTTTTCCAAATATTTCCCTTTCTTCCAAATATTTTGATATTCTTTCACAATTTCTCCCACTTTTCCCCTCCTTTTTGTAATCCTCCCTTTTTTGCTTTCTTTTTTCTAATTCCTTTCAATTTTTTTTTCAAATTATTTGATTTTTTTCACCTGTTTTCCAAATATTTCCCTTTTTCCAAATAATTTGATTTTATTTCACTATTTCTCCCACTTTTCCCACCTTTTTGTAATCCTCCCTTTTTGCTTTCTTTTTTCTAATTAATTTCAATTTTTTTTTCAAATTATTTGATTTTTTTCACCCGTTTTCCAAATATTTCCCTTTTTTTCCAAATATTTTGATTTTCTTTCACAATTTCTCCTACTTTTCCCCTCCTTTTTCTAATTCCTCCATTTTTTTTTTCAAATTATTTGATTTTTTTCACTTGTTTTCCAAATATTTCCCTTTCTTCCAAATATTTAGATATTCTTTCACAATTTCTCCCACTTTTCCCCTCCTTTTTGTAATCCTCCCTTTTTTGCTTTCTTTTTTCTAATTCCTTTCAATTTTTTTTTCAAATTATTTGATTTTTTTTACCTGTTTTCCAAATATTTCCCTTTTTCCAAATATTTTGATATTCTTTCACAATTTCTCCCACTTTTCTCCCTCCTTTTTGTAATCCTCCCTTTTTTTCTTTCTTTTTTCTAATTCTTCTCCATTTTTTTTTCAAATTATTTGATTTTTTTCACCTGTTTTCCAAATATT
>CAJUYH010012169.1:0-10303 GCA_910591685.1 Galerucella tenella | reverse complement strand
TTGAAACAATTTGGAGAGTACACTTTTGCCGGTGTTTTGCCTTTGGCTGGTTTGTGGAAGAAAATATTTTTTTTCTCCATTGCAAGTCCACAAATTAGGACCAAAAGATCGATATCTTCGCCAACGATTTCCACAGAGTCATGGAGCGCTGCATAGTCACGTGCTCCATGGCGAGACGCCATGACGCGCCATGGAGACGCGTCGGGCGCGCTGGGGCCGACTTTGTGGCGCGCTGGAGGTCGTAATTTTTGTCGGAAATGAAAAATAAAAAAATGAATTTGTAGGTCTGGACACGCTCTACAAGTTTTATTTCAAACATTTTTCGATATCTCTCACCAGAAAAAAGTAAATAGCGAAAAAAAAAATTCTCCCCAAATTTTTGATATTTTTGATCGATATCTCGAAAAAACTGAATTTAAGGGTTTTTTCAAGATGGCGGAAATTGCACAAGGTTATTTTGGTCGACAATTTGAACCTAAGCTTTTCTTGCCATTCCCCACGTACCTAATATCCAAAATTTGGCTTTCTCGGTTCATTTTCATTTATTTCCCGATTTTTCCGACGTAATGACTGGACTAGGGCTGTATTACGCAGGCGAATCTTCGGAGTCCCTGTCATGGCCCCTGGAGACACAAGCAGGCATCCACTGAAAAAGGTGGCCTTTATTGAAGGGCTCGGCTTCATGGATGTCTAGGTAGCAGGTATGGCACAATGGGCCCGCCATTGGCCTCAGTGCCGGAACCTTGACTTTAGTTTGGCTAGGTCAAGGCTCGCCTGCACATTCAGTAGTAGTAGTACATTGCTGCTATCTATCTTATGTTACAGCGCCATCTAAAAAAGCTCCATCTCCTTTAGGAAGTATTTTAGGATAATGTTGAAATCCTGAACACATAAGTATTTATTGCTTCTTTTCTTTTTAGTTGGAAGATATACTCAGAGACCTCCAGGTTGATATAACAAAAGGTAAGGAGCGAGTCGAATAAAAAATTCGCCAGGATTTGTGTAAAAAACAGCGTATATAGTATACTCACTTTGTAGTTATAATTTGTATCTTATATTGTAGCAACCACAAAGAATACTACAAATCAAAACGTCCAAAGTAAGATATCAATTAATTCACATAATTTAATAACTACATCGGACCAAGAAAACGTGTTGCCGTCTGCTTCAATTTCGCCCCAGACTAGCAGAAAACGAAAAAGGGCCATGATCGGAACTAAAATTAAGTAGAAGTTGGAATTTTCAAAGTCATTCACAAAACAACCATAAGAAAGTATTAAGCAGTGGCTGCTCATGTTCTTTTTAAAAGATGAGGCTGGACATGAACGTTTTTATAAAAATATACTCTATTCAACCAATTAAATCAACCTTTGCGCAGCGACCAGCTACTTCAGTAGCAAAATTAATTGTTGCCCAGCAAGAACCAACGTGCAGGTATAGAGTTTCTCTTGCCAAAAAATTTTTGTTGTCCGTTTTTATTTTTTTTATATGAATTATTGTTTTTTTTTATTTAAAATTTTGGAACGGAACTCTGCGGTCTATAGAATGCGAAAAATGACCAATAATATTGTCCTAAAATGTATCATTTTGTTTGAAGTGTTTTAATAAATGTTTTTCAATAGATATTAAACTGAGAATTATTGTATAAACTATTTGGGCCCGTTGCATTTCGCAGGTAAATTTTAATTCGTTTGGGAGTAGGAAATTATCTCCACCGATACCGACGTGACAAGAATGGTGACTGTCAAACACAGTAGTGTATAAAACTGAGGTAAAACTTGTTGCAAATCATTGGACGCACGCGAATTCCCGTCAGGATAACCACTCTTCCTGTGTCATCATTAGGGTACGCCGGGTACGGTAAGCTGTCACTCGAGCTCCCGTCAGGGTGAAAACTGACCTGTTTAAAAGGTGTTTATTTGGGTAGGGATGAGTTGCGCGCAGCGGTCATTTTCTACCTGAATACGAGTAAGAACACCAAAATTAGGAGCCGAATTGCGCGCAACAAGATAAACACAAAATTAAGGAGATTAAGGAAATATAAAATAAAGTGAATGGTAAAGGTATTTGTACCACAGTATATGAAAGAACCAGTATGTTATCTCGTGACGTCACACTGCCGAGCTCCCTGTGACCTACAACGTCGTTCGGATGAGTATCTTATCCGGCGGCCAGTGCTGTGCTGCGATTAGAGATGTTGATTTTCGTTACTTTTGAGTAATTCCTCTCGTAAAATTGGACAAAATGATATGAGGATTAAGGGGTCTAGCACATTTACTTTTCGAAATACAGGGTGTCGAAATTTTGAAAACTTGAATGTTTTAATTCGATAACTTTAAAATGGATGGATAAATTGATTTGACATTTGGCAGGTTGTTTTTAAATGTAAAAGGGCATATTTTGAAAGAAATTGTAGTTTGTGTAACTAGTGTGGATATGATGGCCATATCGCACGAGGACGAAGTTTGAGCACGACGCCGTAGGCGGAGTGCTCAATCGTTCAAGTGCGATATGGACAATCCACACGAGTCGAGCAGCATATTTTTTCTACGACCCACTTAGGAAAAATAAAAATTTCTATAAACTGTAATATAACTTCAAATTAAAAATTTAACAATTCAATTTTATGTTTCCACTAATTTTGTGGTAAACGTACAGTTCTTGAATGTCCAATTTGTATAATGCTACGGTTTCCTTTTTTAAATATACGATGATGTTATAAGTAGATGTTGCCAGTCGGACTCCCTCATGAAGGGTACCGTACTATTATCTATAATAATGAATATTCTGCTAAATATTTCAAACATCTACCTGTTGTCGTTATTAATATCAAGCTGAATGATTATTTAAAAATAAAATTAACAATAAAAAAAATTCCTCACGGGGAATCGAACCCGGGTCTACCGCGTGAGAGTCTGGTGTGCTTACTACTCAACCACCAAAGAATATACAAATCATTTATCCATAACGTCAGATGTATTACATAACTTTTGCTTAAAAGGAACTAAAGTTCCTACCGTGTGTCCCGCGACACGTTCTACCTTTTTTTAATAGGTAGGTACCTAATATGTAGTTTTTAAACACTTGGGCTGAAGCAACAAACTCTTAATTCTTATCGAGATAACATGTAGGTAGATATAACAAAAAATACATAAAATAGATCCTTCGTTCGTTGGTCAGCAACACTGAAAAATATCAAAGCTCATAGCCATTGCCAATTATTTGCTTTTAATTTCGGTATTTTATTTTGTACTCCTATTTATTTTGCATGAAATTCGTACGTAATATCACATATTTATCACTGCTACCACAACACACACCGATGCGAGATACGAAATAAATACTAACATGGGTAATCTGTGAATTCTAAATACCTTCTCAACGCTTCAACCTATGCATCGTCATCGTACGAATTGTACGTGATGCCGAAAAAACCTTAGTAATCGAAGAAATCAAAGTAATCACTAAGCTGTTGAGTGAGTATTCGTTACTTCGGGTATCACCTAGTAACGAGTACTCGTGTATCGTATCGTTACTTTTTCAACACCTCTAGCAGCGATCCAACCAAAGTGCAAGTGGTGAATTTGCGAATAAAATTATTTATTACAGCTTATATTTTTACGGCTCTTCGGTATTATTTTAATAGTTTATAAGCATTTTTTTGCAATGGATACCATTAAAAAGAAGAAATCGGGTAGTGTGTGTAGTTCGTGGATGTTACAATAAATATAATTGTGATGAAAAATTTTACCGTTTTCCAAAGGATTCAGAAAGGTGAGAAACTGTTTGTATTTTCATACGAAATGTATAATACTTTATTATTTGATCTTCATATTACATTTATGAGCCTTAGTTCCATGGATTGATTTAATTTGTTGTTTTTGTTCCAGATCTAAAGTTTGGCTCGAAGCATGCGATAGACCTGACTTGATACCAAAAATAGAAACTATACAATAGTAGTCATCGTTTATGTGGTGCTCATTTTGAACCAGATATGATTATGCAACATCATCAAAGAAGACTTCTTTTAAAAAAGGCTATTTCAATTCCAATTCCATACATGCAGCGTATGTGAGACGTATTCACAAGCGTATCAGAATTTAGACGATTCGTCTTTATACAGTTACCTTAGAGCTTATGAAAATACGAATAAGTATACTTTTGGAAACTTGAATATGCCGCATGAAAATTTTGTACAATACATCTCATTATTAGAAACATTATTCCAAATGAATTTTGAGAAAATTGCTACGGCATATAATACTGTTGAATCACTTATAAATATCAGTCAAACAACAGAGTTTGTACATCCTTGTGTTGATTTTCCAATAAAATATTTAATAAAACTTTTTTTCACGGTACGACTATATTACACATTAAAATTTGTCAATAAAAATTTCAAAAATCATAATCAAATGAAAATTGTAATATGGAAAAACCAATAAATATTTTGTGTAAGACTATTGTTTTATTAACTCATCAGTGTACTGTTCTACAATATTTAAGAAAAAACATTTAACACGTTCAAGTCATTTTAAAACTTATGCACCTACGACTATGGTAAAATGAATCGTAAATCGATCCGTTCAAGGTTATCAAAAGCTCTGGCAATTTATGAATGAAATTTATGAGAGATACACTACTGGTTGATTTATATACTGTGATTTGTACATTTATTTCAGGAATAATAGGACACCTAACCTAACCACGTCAGGGTAAACTATTAGGGCAGTCCCGATACTCCCGATAACAGAACAGATTAAATAAACTGGACGGCAATTCGAGTGCGGGATTAAGATACCTGCAAGTGTCCGACGGGAACTCAAGTGAATTATATTGGTCATTAAGGAACTTGACGGGAATTCGCGTGCACCGAAATCATTGTCTGCCATCTAGTAAAAGACATTGAGTAGTATAAACCTGATATATTTTCGACTAGCAAAACGCCATTTTTTAGTTTTTTGCTAATAACAAGAAAGCTTGAATTATCTTTTGGAATATAAATCCAAAAATGTAATTATACCATTTGTTCAATAAAAAAAATTTTTGGGGCAACCTGGTCAGAAATGAAAGGTGTGAAACGGAAGTAATATTGGAATGTCAAAACGTCGTGGAACACTCTATATATAAAAAAAAACAAGATAATTTACGAACTTTTTATTTTACAGAAAATACCTGGTTATACTGATTAATACATCCATTGTGTTGTTGATACAAGTTTAGACTTTTTTTTTTGTTTCAACTGATTTAAACGAAGTACACAAAGATCAGTTGAGGCAAAATATTAAAATATAACATATGCTATGTACAAAATTATCACAAACTATAATAAACAATTTATATTAATATCACAGATTTTAAATAAAAATATAAGTACCTTTTTACAATATATTTAAGAACTTAAGTCATAATATGGCTTATTGTATGACATTGAAACTTTCATCTTGACATTATCATCTTCTTCTTCTTTTCGTAAAGCTAAAGACACGTAATGATTTGTTAGTTATCAAATGTTTTGAGAGTGGTTTGGATGTCGTCATTTTGACACTTAAGTAAAAATACGTGAATATCATTTTGATATTTAAAATTGAATTATTTCGAGAATTTATTTAAGAAAGTTACTGAATTGTCATATGTCGGTCGTTTTATACTGTATACAGCATTCGAGTGCTTCATGTAATCAGAAGCAGGTAGTTCGATCGTTAAATAGACTAGATGAAGGGCGTAGGTAAATTGCGCACACTGGTCAAGAAGTTTCCCAAATTTGGGAAGGGTTCGTTAGGTAATTGCAGCCAGGGGATTGAGTCTCTGTATAGGTAAATTGTATCCTTAGTCCATAAAAATATCAGAAAATAAGAAATAGAAAACTAAAAAAAAAACAAGAAAACCCAGGCCCAAACCCGGTTGATCGAAGTGTAAATGCAAAAACTAAACTGATCTATGTACCTACGCCTCAAATTGTTATCGTAAAGTCATTAGGGGATAATCCTTTGAATCTCTGGTATAAACCTCATCAAATGATTGTCAAATAAAAAAAATATTAATTTGTTGATATGTGTAATTAATAATAAATATATGGTAGTGTACCTACCGCCTGCGTAATAGTATATTACACAACGAGTTAGGAAGAGTTTCATTACTGTCGAGAGGTTAGCTATAATCTCGAGACAGGAATGAAACTTCCTACCGAGGTTTGTATACTATTTTATTTACAACCATTAAGTATATTTCGATCAAATTTAATAAATCTTTGTTTCGTTCTGAACATACCTAAAATATTACCAGGCATTTTTCTCAAAGTAATTAAGCAGGTATAGTTAACTACTACTACTAAATGTGCAGGCGAGCCTTGTCCTGGACAACTCAAGCCAAGGTTCCGACACTGAGGCCACTGGCGGGCCCATTGTGCCAATCCTGCTACCTAGTCATCCATGAAGCCGAGCCCTTCAATAAAGGCCACAACCTTTTTCAGTTGATGCCTGCTTGTGTCTCCAGGAGCCATGACAGTGACTCCGAAGATTCGCCTGCGTAATACAGCCCAGTGTGGACACTCTAAGAGAACATGAACTGACGTTTCATCAGTCATGCCGCAACTCCTACATAGGGAACTTTCCTCTACTCCTAGATTGTAGAGGTGCTTCCTCATACAGCAGTGCCCTGTTAGGAGTCCTGCTATCTTCCTTAACCTACTCCTTGGTAGTTCAGTGGCTGCCCTGGCGTGTCCATTAGTCCATCCCTTCAGTAGAAGTTTGGATTGTCTAGGACCCTGCAGAGCATTCCAATGAGCGAGGTGCTGATTCCTCAGCCACTTCTTCGTCTCCTTGCGTAAGGTATAGTTAAAATAATACCCTTCTTGGTGTGCGTCATCGATTGTGACGTATATCCGGGTTTTCGGCATGTCGTTTATTTTATTTGCTATTTTGACATATAGCTAACCTCGAATTTGATAAATAAAATCATCAGGATCGTATTGAGCCAAATTCGAAAAGGCTATGAAATTAATAATTATCAGCTTCTTTTTCAAACTGAAAATACTTGAGAACTTTCAAAATGCTGATGTTTTTCCGTGTTTCTAGGCTTATTTTTGTATTGTTTAAATAAATATAACAATAAGATTAATATTCACTTTTCTTAAATAATAATTGACCGTAAACAACAAAGTACAGACCTGACGAGAACTGTCAGTGTGACAGTAGAAAAAGACGTAAGACACATTGCCGCTACGAAAGTAACGCCTTCATAGTATTTTGAACTGGCGATTGATAAGTTGCGCTTGCGCGTAATCTAAACATCAACCAATCAACTTTTGTAAGTCAAAGATTAGGGTTAACGTTTTTAATACATTTAAACCGTTCATTATTGTGATATTTTGATTATGATTAATCACAGACCTTCCTTTTTTTCCATTTCTTTCTACATAATGTGTTAAAAGGACATTAACAATCGATGACGCACACCAAGAAGGGTATGGTTGAAATAATACGGCACATTTTCTCTTCATTAATATCACTGAATCAGACATGGTGAAATTATATTCGTCACAATCTTTGTTTTCGCGAAAAGAACGTCTACACTAGAGATCTCGAGAACGATGTTGCGGCACAAATCTCTTTGATCTCTGAATTAAAGCCGACAAGCCACGGATCGCGTGTGTAGGCTACGTCGAAAATTTTTGCAGGCCCTGGTACGTAGCGAACACGTCCGCACTAGCATAAATTTATACGCACACATAAATTTGTGTCGAATTCGCAAACACAACATAAATTTTTACTAATGTGGACGCGGCTTACGCTATGCTGTCATACCTTGAGAGAGATGTACCCCTATGAAAACAGGAAAAAAACAACAAAACAACTAAAATGAGCAGGTCTTATTTTCAGATCAATGTGCTATGGGCATCAATTCACTCTTCAAAAGTTACATATACCTACATTTCGTTGATTGTATTACTTCTGAGTAACTCTCTTTATTTTTTAAATACTATACGTATTTCCATTTATTTCAGATGGAAGTTATAAAACGATTTTCATATGATGTCCTACAATAAACCCTACCAACTGTTAACGCACTAGAATTAAATATTTAACATTTTACAACTACCAAATATAATTGATGTATTTACTGTGACACAAAATATTAGAGAGCTATTTTAGTTTTACAATGATATGCACTTCAGTTGTACACATTAATTATATATGTATATTAACAGGGTACGAAAACATAAAATAGTTCTCTAATGGAACATCTATTAGAACATTTGAAACATATTTGAATTTGCTGGATTTTACGGGCTCATTCACTAAAATCCGGCAAATATTTTTCTAGGATTTATTACGACTGAAATATAAATCAAAATTTATATTAAAAACATGGTGCTAATTCAGCCACAGTCGTAGTAAGTCCTAACAAATTTTTGTGTCCATTTCATATTAATATACAAAATACTAGTTCGTGAAAAATTCGCTATATTGCAAATGTCACGTCAAATGTCAAATGCTTTTTAGTCTATTGTTTTAATTTTTTGTAGGTCAACGCAACAATATTAAAAATGTGTAGTTCAAATAAAACATATTTGGGAATTATTTGAAACTTTTCGAGGTACCTATAGTTTCACATACAATAGAAACTGGTTTATGGGAATACTTGGTATTGTTATGATGTTTATACAGTCAATTAACGATTGGCGATGTTCGTTTGTAACGCCAATGGCTTGAAACGGTCGTTACGAGACGACATAGATAAACAAGACCGATATTGACTTCTGCGCAAGACAGTTAGCAAACTTCACGTGGCTTCTTCTTATATATGAAACGGAGTCTACCTACACCCCTATTCGAGACAAGTCATTCCGTGTAAATGGCTACCATGGGGTGAAGTAGATCACCCTTTGATTAAAAATAAAAAAAAATTACTCCATCTACGACCTTTTTCTAGGAACCAATCGACAAACTAAGCATCAAGGATGTTATATTTTTAATTGCATCAAAATACAATCATTAGTTTTACAGTTATCTCAAAAACACGCATTTTTTTGATCGATTTCACCCCGTTTGACTACTTATAAACACTGTGTCTAGAAAGATCTGCAATTTGAAATAGGTAGAGAATCAACAGCTTTTAAATGGTCTTATAGACTAAAACATAATTTTATATTGTTACTTTTATAAAATAATGTATTAATTGACTAATAATAATTTTAGTCAAATTCGTCGAAAAATGTGCAATCTTCAAGTTAAAATGACTCCAACAAAATGTTGATATTTATGTACAAGTTGAAACATTCCATTTTCGATACCTTATTAATAATATTTACATGGTAGAAAACAGCTGCTACATTTACCCTGCTTAATTTTCCTATAATTACAAAAGTTCTCAATATTTAAGTTTACATAATTAGTCCAATACAAAAATATTGACAGATGTACAAGAATATTTTACGCACCTCAACATCAGCAGTAACCGTCAATTGATACTGACAGTGCTGTCAATTACCGGAAATTTCCCGATTCTTTGGAAACTACTTTTTCTATAATTTGGGTATATCCAGTAATTTTCATTCATATTCAAATAACTGCACAATTTTTGAAAAAAATATATTAATATTGACGCTGATAACATTTTTCCAATACAATCAGTGGGATTCATTTAAACATTTAAGTAGCAGTAAATATGTTAGAAGATTAAGAACATTTTTTGAAAATGCTATTGCCTAGTATTTAACATTTTCAGTGTAACTATCAAGTTGCCACACACTTAAACTAAACAATACTCTATATACTTATTCTGGAATAAATAAAAAAGTTAGATAGGTACGTATGCAAATATACAAAACTGTCATGAATTTACATTCAACCGCATTACAACTTAGTAGGTTGCATTGTATTAGAACCTCCATTCCTGATGATGGTGTTTTTCGAAACGCTGTCCATGCTGTCGCCTAAATGTGTGTTTCGACTGTTGACTGTCACTGCGGATGTAGAAGCATCAGCTTTGATAACTAGAGGTCCAATATCACCTTCGTCTTCGTTGTTGGCACACAATGACGTTCCTCTTGTTCTACTCTGTTTTAACCTTAAAATGTTACAAAAAATTTATATTTTTGTGATAAGTTTGTGACAAGTATGCTGAAAGGGCTTGACGACAAATATGTCATTGTACCGCTGATAAATAAATTCATATGTAAATTTTGTTGAGGACAATTTATCATCAAAAATAAAATACTATTTGAAATATGCTTGAAAGTAAATGTGTGGGTTGAGCGCAGGATGGGCTTAAATTAATTGAAAAATGGTGTAAGGAACAC
>CAJUYH010012168.1:0-10303 GCA_910591685.1 Galerucella tenella | reverse complement strand
GTAGAGTGGAAATGTATATTTAGTATATTTAACATAAACCAGATGGCGTAATCTCAACAGTTAGGGACTATTTACACCCATCAGTTCCGTCTTAGTGCCGTATAAGTGAAAAATAAAACAGTGTTGCCATAGTTTCAAATAAACTTGTTCAGACAAGTCCGGCGCCGTCCAGTGAAGGGTTTTACCATCAGTGCGGCTTTAGTGTCAGCTCCATTATTTGCATGAAAGTCTGGAACGATATTTTGTGTATTTCACTGACGACGATTTATCAGTAAAAACCATCTCCATCTCTGAATTCTGATATTTCACTAAAAGCAACTTACCGAATACGAACTGAAGAAACACGGTTAGCACTAATACTGAACTGACACGGCACTAATAATATGGAACTGATATGTTTAAATAGTTCTTTTTTGCTAGGGTAGTATTTTATACTTTGTATAGTATATAGCTCAATGGAATTGGTATTTTTGATTTACAAAAATTTTTAGCAGCAATTTTCCTTCGGATTTCGTTGAGGAGGGTCACTGTCAC
Organism: Galerucella tenella; assembly: GCA_910591685.1. Lineage (NCBI taxonomy): Eukaryota > Metazoa > Arthropoda > Insecta > Coleoptera > Chrysomelidae > Galerucella > Galerucella tenella. The sequence goes on along the minus strand of CAJUYH010012168.1, from coordinate 9,769 downwards.
TGGTACTCTAAATTCAAAAAGTTGGGGTACCAGACTTGTTATTGCATCCGGCATCTTGATTTAAAGGGATATTTTTTGCCGCTTGAATAGCTCGTGCAAAATTAAATTATCTATCTATAAATACAAAATTTGCGAATAAAATTATTTATTACAGCTTATATTTTTACTGCGTTTTGGTATTATTTTTATAGTTTATAAGCATTTTTTCGTAATGGATACCATTAAAAAAGAAGAAAGCGGGTAGTGTGTGTGTAGTTCGTGGATGTAACAATAAATATTATAATTGTGATGAAAAATTTTACCGTTTTCCAAAAGATTCAGAAAGGTGAGAAACTGTTTGTATTTTCATACGAAATGTATAATACTTTATTATTTGATCTTCATATTACATTCATGAGCCTTAGTTTCATGCATTGATTTAATTTGTTGTTTTTGTTTCAGAGCTAAAGTTTAGCTCGAAGCATGCGATAGGCCTGACTTGATGCCAAAAATAGAAACTATATACAATAGTAGTCATCGTTTATGTGGTGCTCATTTTGAACCAGACATGATTATGCAACATCATTAAAGAAAACTTCTTTTAAAAAAGGCTACTCCAACAATATTTCTTTCATTGCCAAGATCACAGACTGCTGAAGGTATAATCATTTTTTTAAATCATATATGCATGAAAAGTTGGTAGTTCTTTCACTTTTCATTGAACTAGACCTCTCTCATATACTTTGTGTTTGTAGTTCCAGGTACATCGTCTGTATATGAGAAAACACCGCCAACAGACATAGCAATACCATCAACAACGCGAAATTCTCCCGTACAGACCCCACCTAAAAGATCTACAACTAGTGATGCTCAAACTTGTCAAATATTGTCCAGTCATACGCCGAGAAAGGAAAAGTTACGTAAAAGGAACTCATTATTACAGCAAAAAATCAATGGATTAAGGAAACACAACAATGAATTGATTGAAGAAAATAGAGAACTTAAGAGCCAACTCGAAAATTCATATGCCTCAGTTACTGTGAATGAATTACAGCAATTAATTAGTAACACTTGTCCAAATAATGTACTAGCTCAATTTATTAACGTACAAATTAAACAAGCTTATAAAGCACCCAAAGGTCGAAGGTATTCAAACGAATTCAAAAATAAATGTTTGTCTATTCATTTTTCTGGACCACAGGTATACAAAAATATTTTGATTAAGATGTTTTGTTTACCTGGGCCACAAACTTTAAGCGAGTTGTTACGTGGCTTAAATATATCATGTGGATTAGAAAACCAGCGTGTTTTTGAAATTTTAAAAATCATAACAAAATGAAAATTGTGATATGGAAGAACCAACAAATATTTTGTATAAGACTATTGTTTTATTAATTCATCAGTGTACTATTCTACAATATTAAAGAAAAAACATTTAACACGTTCAAGTCATTTTAAAACGTATGCACCTACGCCTATGATAAAATGAATCGTAAAACGATCCGTTCAAGGTTATCAAAAGCTCTGGCAATTCATGAATGAAATTTATGAGAGATATACTACTGGTTCGTTCATATACTGTGCTTTTATCACAATGACATTACATGTATTGAAAAATTCTTAGCCTACTATAGAACCAAACAAAATTTCAATGTCAAAATATTTTATTACTCAACATATTCTCCTCTTAATTGGATACATTTATTACAGCGAACCTGCAACGTCTCTAGACCTTTCAAAAAAAAATGTTTCTTCTTGCTCTGCAAACCAGACCTCTACAGCTTTTATTACCTCCCCGTCGGAAGAAAATTTAAGACATTTTAAACTTTTTTTCAATTAAGGAAAGAGATGATAGTCGGACGGAGCCAAATCTGGTGAATAAGGGGGATGTTCTAGTAATTCAAACCCTATATCACGAAGTTTTTGCATGACAACATGAGATTTGTGTGCAGCGGCGTTGTCCTGCAAAAACAAAACACCTTTGGATAGCATTCCGCGTCTTTTCTCTTTAATTTTTTCCCGTATAGTGGTCAGTAATGTCGACTAGTAATCTCCGGTTATTGTTCTACCCCTATCCAAAAAATCAATCATGATTACTCCATGGCAATCCCAAAAAACTGAAGCAAGAACTTTTCCAGCAGATTTTTAGGTCTTGGAGAAGACGAAGGACATTGATCACTTAGGGTATTAAGCATATCATCGTAAATATGCTTACCTCTTAACCTTTTCAAATACAGGTACTTGATGATGGCTCGATACTCCAATTTTTCGATTTTCCCAATGTCGATGGACATCTTTTTTCTTTCAATTTATTGCATACCTAACTCTGGTTTACTCTTTTGACGTCCAACTTCACACTGACACTTCCAATGAGTTATTGTTCGTTGTTAGGGTAACGCAATATTTTGTTTATGCATGGAACTGGTCTAGGCTAACTAGATATCAATAAATCCTCGTAATTTTATCCTTAAATTTAAAAATATTCTTGACTTTTTAGTTCGATCACCTATAAACCGTATTTTTGAGTTTTTTCTTTTCTTTCAACTATAATTTATTTTCGTCTCCTTTTAATAACATTCTACGGGTGTTGACAGCAAATATTTTTTTTAGAAAGTTATAAACGATGTGCAATTTCTCGATTATCATCGTACAGAACTGTATTATCGTCATATATATAGATATAAAACGAGGAGTGTAAATAAACAAAAGAAGAAAGTCAAGTTTTGTATACGTCGTCCGTTGACCTACACGAAGCCAACTAGTCATGTTAATATAGGTGATCGTACACACATACATCCTGAATGAGATAATAATGCATTGTAGGTGGATGGGCATTATCAACACTTATCTTTGTTTAAAATGTCGAAAGTTATAAATTAAATTGAGGATTGTATAGTATTGTAATTGTAAGGTATCTGTACAGTTAGTAGGGAGAGTGAGTTTAGGCTCCCAGCACTTAGGCCACATGTGACCCTTTGTACGTCCTCCCGAGGAGTCCATTATGTCCTTTCCAGAACCGGCAGGATTAGGCCAAGACTCTCCTATCACACACTCTCTCATTGACGATAACTCCGGTCACTGGTCACACATCCTCTATAGAGGTATGTCCACTAGCTCCATTGTATGGAGGTGTTTCCTTGGTTGACAGTGGTCAGTCAGAAATCCTACTGTTATGCGTTGGTTTTTCCTGGTCATCGCCAAGTATTTCTTAGACGCAAGCTTCTCAGGGATACTGGCAAAACTACATCCCTTGATTTCATCTCATCTCTTTTGGAATTGAGCATGGATGTAACGTTTGGCTAGTTCTGCAATTGTCAAAGTCGTCCTAAAAGTTATTAGTTCAGCCACTTCCCAAGTTAAAGAATCGACAATGCGGTTACCGTTACTCCTGTCGTGTCCTTTAACCCACCTTCAGGATAATATTGTTATCTACCAAGGCGTTAGCTGAATATTTATGGCACTCTAATACTAGCCATGATGCAAAACGTTGTCTATTTAGTGCTAATAGAGATTGTCTGCTGTCAGTGCAGATTATCATATTTTTATTTTGTTAGAACCTCGCTGGTGTTTTTTTCCCATTCCCCACTTAATTCTCAGGCTTAGTGATCTGGAGTAGACTCCACATACTGAGCCTTCTTTGGTTTTTGAGCCGTCTGTGTATATGTAGTATTATAAGATATGGGACTCTAAAATTGGAAAATTCTCAAAAATACTACCACCGCTAAACATCTAGAGGAAAGGTTAGATGAATAGGAGACTTATATCAGTAGCAGTACCCAATGTAGTAATGGGACGCACACGAATTCCCGTCAAGATAACCTCTCTACCTGTATCATAATTTTTTACTGAATATAGTAACCAATCAAATTACTTAATTTCAAGTCATGTGTCAAATTTCATCCAATCACCGCTGTATTACAGCGATAATACCCTACATGTGGTGTTTTCAGTTTGGTGTTTATTTTTTATTAAAAATTAATTAAACGTCAAACTGACAAATGGATTAAAAATAAAAATGTCGCGAATATTTGGTATTGCATCTAACCATTCAATCAATTTACCAATTGTACTTCTCACAACTGTAGTTTTGAATAAAAATGAATAATATTTGTTTGATTATAACTAATAAATTATTAAACGTCAGATTGACAATCAATTTTTTGATATCTACAAAGTAAAAAATTATCTTATCGAATACTCCTCGGGACTTGATAAATACTCAAAATTTTGTCGTAGAGAATCCTTCAAGCGTGTTGCTCAGAGATAATAGTCCTCGGCCTGGCCTTGGGCTATTATCAAGCAACACGCTTTCAGCATTCTCTATGACAAAATTACCTTGGTATTATCAAGACCCTAGGGGTATTACTACTGAAAATATCAACAATCTGAATTTTTTAAATAAAACTAAAGCAGTGTTTTGAATTTTTTTGATATGAACTTTCCCCTAAAACCATTATATCGACGATTTTTTGATATTGTCGTCATGCCTATTCGAGTGCGGGATTAAGATACCTGCAAGTGTCGGACGGGAATTCGTGTGCACCGTATTATGCATCAAAGTCGTTGGAAGTTGGAGAGGACTCGGAATCCATGAATTTTGGTTTCATTTGTAATTTGTTTTGTTACTAATTCTAAAATGTGTTCTTTATGGCTCTCTACAACATGATTTTTTTTATTACCTAAGCCAAAAACCCTTACCCTCCAAGAAAAAACATTCCCGTCACCCCTGATTGTTGGATCATCCTCCATATTACATACTAAGTCGTAACCACTTTTTACCTTTTCTAAAAATTAATAATTAACTGCGTGGTCAAGTGAAGTAAATGATTCCAGAATTGCTTCCAAAGTATGCAAAAATGGGTGATATACAAGAGAAAAAGACAACCCTCGTATTAAGATGAACCAAAACAAAAATATTGTTCATAGACGTGGCTAGATAATAAGCCTGACTTTAAAATTTATTCTTCATCACTCCACAAAATGTCGTATATTTAAGATGAAAGAACATTTTTTTGTCTAAACCTGTATATTATAAACATATGTATATTTTTTTAATAAATTTTTTAAAATGTTAACGATTCTCATTAATTTATCAACAATATTCTTCAAAAGTCGTTCAAATCCGACATCAAATAAAAGAGTTATTCGCGGTTAAAATTCATAGAAAATTTTATTTTGATGCGAATTCAATTTCAACATCTTGGCAACATGGTACAATTGTACTTATTGAGCGGTGTGAATAAAAACGAGTACGACGAGTATTTACTTACAAGTAAAGTGTAACGAGTATTTAAACTCCAAGTAAACCGATGTGAATAAAGCGTCGAGTTTACTTGTGACCGTGTACTCGTCAACCCAGGGAATACTAGCAAGTATTTACTCGCGAGTCAACTGAATTCACAAAAAAGGCAAGTAAATACTTGTAGCGCCACACACACAGACTACGCATCATTTCCTGTTGTGACTTTGGAATCCTGGATCACTAACGTATCTCAGAAAAAATTCCATCTTTTTCCGTGCAGTTAATCCTCCACCCCTTGCATCAGTGTTTTCATCAAGAAATTGCGAAGTGAGAAAATCTACGTTTTCGCTCTCAAACCGTAATAGTCCCTTAGATAGATCGGGACTTATATAATGCTGGTCTCTATAACGTTTCACACCACGCAGGTTCATAAATGCAGCCATCTTTCGTGTACAAGTACGACTGCAAGTCTGGGGTCGGGTTGACTTGCGAATAGACGAGTATTTACTTGCTACAGAAGTATTTACTTGCGTTTATTCACACCAAAATTGGCATTTTTCCGGGTTTTAGTAGCCTCTCAAGTATTTACTCGCGAGTAAGAGTAAATACTTGTTTTATTCACGTATTGGCGTTTACTTGTTATTTTGATATGTTCAAGTATTTACTTGTCCTACTCGTTTTTATTCACACCGCTCATTGTTATTTCTATTTTTATTCAATACTTATTTTTGTGTATAAAGTTATTTTTTATGATAAAACAAAATAGAGATTAAATTTTAATAAAAAAATCCAACCTTCCTACAATGTGTATACATCAAATATGCAATTAAATTTATCTGTGAAAAAATCTACTGATAATAGTGAACTTATAGATAATAGTACAATTCTTTTTTCCAGCATATTGTGAATACATCTTTGTTCGGTCACCGACCTATGATATTTTTATTTAACTTGACCTCAATGTGCACCACCAAGAAGAATAGTATCAGATTTGTTATTCGATTTAGGCTACTTTTAAACCTATATAAATATATATATATATATATATATAGTAACAAAGAATATATCGTCCCAAAAATTAATCAATATCTGGGAAAATAACGAAAGGTAACACAATACATATAAGGACACAACACTAAGACTAGGCATATTTATGTCGATCAAAGAAAGGGGGACTAACTCGTGTTTCAGTTTCTGCAGATGATTTAAAAAAACTAAACTTGTTGAATAATTAAATGAAGCAAAAATAAGTTTAAAACTATTTTGAAAATGAAAGATATAAGTAAGAATCGATTTGGGATATATTGTCCGTTTTTTTCAAGATTTTCAACATATTACACAAGTTTAGTCATTTTTAACGAATCATTCAAATTTAATTTCGCTCATCAGAACACCTACAAGGATGTAACAGAATACTTAGATTGACAAAATATAAAAATACTGCGAAAAGGGTAAACATGTCATTAACCTTTGGGATCAACTGTAACATATTGATGTACTATTTCAAAGAAACACATAGACAAACCAACTTAATGACTTATTTTTGCAATTAGACATACAAACTGGGTTTAGATATAAAAATTATCCAGTGATTAGTCAAGAGATTTTGGTAGAACAAAAACCAGTACAACAGTAGGTACATTAATTTTTAAAACAATTATGTAATATTCATAGCAATAACAAATTTAAAAAAAATCACGCAATTATTATTATTTGTAAAAATAGATCCATTTGCATTTAATCAAATATTGATGATTTCTTTTTAATCTTACTCGTTTAAACAATAGCAGTATTTTTAATTTTTTTCCGACATCCAACATCCCAAATTACGTGAGTAGTTGAACATGTTACCCCTACTGAATTATAAAAGTTTCTTTTGTTTAAAAATCATATGTAGGATATTATTTAAAATATGAATTATAATATGTTATTCATTCAATAACAAAAATAGTTATGATTGCAATAATTATTAGCAGCAAATATATCATTAATCAACTAAACACTTCAAATTCATAAAATTTTAATATTGTTTACAATAAAAAAATGTATTTTGCCTATTAAAAAATCCCATTAATCAGATAGTTACCTGCCACTGATTGCCTTCTAAGAAAATGACAAACATAACAAAGAACAGCTGATGTTTATTTTTAATAGCTGATAATAATATAAGAAGTGTTTAATGCAAGGGAATTTCAAAAAATGGAACAATTATTAAATACTTGATTTTTAATACGATTTAGAAAGTAATAAATATTATTCACTTAAAATTTAAATATTGTTTACGTTCGTTAAAAAACCGATATAATTAGCAATTGCGCCCAAATATTCATATTTTATACCTGAGACAAAAAAATGGTTAGTAATTATTTGCTGCGTAATGATTATTAGAAAATTAGAAGTTTATTAATATAATATAATTCTATATTACGGAATTTCTTTAATGTATGTTACTAGAATACGAGGGTAGCGGAACGAATCAAAAAAAGGGGTGCATATATTTCCTATTTGGAGAACAAAGAAACTTACGACGCTGCAACAGATACGCCAACGAACAACAATCTATCAATACCTAGGTCAGTTATAATTTAATTAAGACAGAAGCCTGTGCAATATACACAAACAAGAGAGATAAACAGAAACAAAAACTCACCATAATTTTCAGATTCTTCTATTATCCTTTCGACCATATTTGTTGATGTTTTGTGTTTCGCAAAAAGGAGTAAAATACCAAAAAAAACCTTCCGGTTCAAACTAAACTGTAGAAAATGAAAATTAAGGTGAATAAAGAGGAAAAAACGGCCGGTCACGACTACTTTAGGCACAAAGAAAAGATTCGTTGGTTCACACTATCTTCCCATCGTTATACTTCTTCACTCCGTTGATGTTAAATTCCGACTGGCTCGAGTGGCTGGAACTCGGCGTCATTTTGCCTACTTCATCTTGCATCTGTTGGTCACGTACACCGCCTTTTGCGCATGCGTACGAAAGCGCTTACGTGGATCGTATGATATGTGTTTATTTGAATAAGCACTGTTGCCAGGTATTGTGTTTAATCCTTAATGTTTGTTGGCGTCTAGGAAATTTCCAACGCATTATAAATCAGGTAACTACCGATACCGATGAACTAGATTTTTAGACGTATATCTTGAATGACTGAAATATAAGCCTAGAGAGATTTGAGAGTTAATTACTTACAATAACACTAATGCATTTTTGCAATTAGTTGTAACAAAAATTATTTGATAATTTAAAAAGTTAATGTAGAAAAACATGTTAGAAATATTGTTAAACAATTTGCATCGATTACATTTACATTTCTTACCTACATTAGGAAATTACGTATAGTATGAACTAAACCCCTTGCAACGTTGGGTGGGCCTCCAGTATAAATTTTTTTTCATAGTATGATTAGAAAGTATGAAAAATACAGGATGTTTCAATTTTTGCACGCAATTAAAGCTGGATTAGAGTTTCCATCACGTGTTACCGAAACCGAAACTTCATGTCTACGTTCATTATAAAATATCATATCACATATATTTTTGTTATGAATATTGATAAAGTTTGTTTATTAGATTTCCAAATATTTTCCGTAGATAGTAACATAATAGGTTTATTATTAGAGTGAAAATATTCACTATAATAGATAGAGCACGTGGTACTTAATAGAGAGGTTATGCTGATTTATAATGATAGATCGTGTTTGAGTTTAGTTGGCTTTGCTTAAATGGTTTTTTAGACTTATTTCAATTGTTGAGCTTGCATATTTAATAATATATAATATAGGTTAATAGTTGTTTGTTGTTTGATAATTATTGATCGTGTTCATTGTTTATTGTTTTACCACAGGGGTATTGTCAACTGTCAACTGTCGTGAACATGCACTATTCGTCAGGACGACTGTCACATGACGTCACGTAGACTTGCCCTATCAAACCCTGGTATATAATTTGTCTTAAAACTAAAACAAAATATACAAGTCTGGGTGGAAAAAACCATTGCGTTGAAGTTGTTTTTTTTATAATAAATTACTAATAAATCCTATACCTAATACTATTTTAGTATTATCTGATATTAAAGCAATAACTTAATGATAATTAATCTATTGTCGGAAATAACCTCAATCTATCTACAAAACAAGCGAGTCACAACTCCTACCTACAGAGAAATATGCATTTAAATTATGTTTATAAAATAACCTTGAAAACTCACGACGTGCATGTGGCACCGCTGTATATATGTTTACCAAGGAACAAGACAACTTGAACCTTTTATTTTTCTCGATGATTCTATGTGTTTAAGGAAATTTTACACGATTAAAATGATAAATTTTGCACATTATAATATTGGGATTCATTTGATGATTTAATTATGAATAATTATACACAGAAAGCATTTACCTGCGTGACAAAGACCTAGGTAGGTATCTAATTATGTTACTAATGATATCACGTTATTATGATAAGGTTAATGGAAAACACTGACTTTTCGTAGACAAATTTAATTTTTCCTGATATAGGTACCTATTCGGGATAAATTAATTTAATA
>CAJUYH010012167.1:0-10306 GCA_910591685.1 Galerucella tenella | reverse complement strand
TACAGTAAAAAAACAGCTGAATAATTATTTCTTGCTCCAGGCAACATTGTTTTATAGAAAATATAATCAATATTTTCTTCTTGAAACGTATTTTTGTTAAATTATCCCAAAATAAAAAATTTAAAATAAGAGTATAATAGCCGTTATATGCTATTTATTTTACTGATTTGTTTTTTCAGCTCCGGCTTTATTGTCACTTGATACAATCAGCAATCGGTTCAAATCGCTGTTGCATTGCTTAATGCATATTTTCAAAATATTTATTCAAACACGAAAATCAATATTGGACCCAAATTAAAATAAACAAATCGAAACTCTTTTTGTATGGATTGCCTACGGAAATTTTCAATCTACATGTTCGTATTTGGCGCGTAACAGCTCTCACCATCGATAGGAGAGCCAACAAAAAATTGAACTGGTCCATTGAGATACAGCGATAGGGACCATGAAAATGAAAATAAGAGCTACATAGGCGTAGAATGCGTATACAGCGAGGCTTAACTACGGTTTAGGTAGTTACATAAAAGCTTACGGATTTTTTTATTTCAATTTAGTTAATCGACCGTAAGAAGCAGTCAATTTGTTCAACCCAGCTGCTGCTGATCCACATCATCATCCCATGAGTATTCTATACACTTGTTAAACTGATCGTTGAGCGTCTTTTGAATCAAAAATAACTACTTGAAATAATAAGGGTATTGAACTTTGATATATCCAACAGAGGTTTTCATATCTTCTATAGACTCTGTCTTCAACTTTTTTTAAGACATTCAAACTAGTTTTAATTAGATTTCGGGTGGCTAATATGCCTTATACACTACTACCTTCGCAGGTTTATTAGTTATGTCACGACTCTTTTTATTGAACCAGTGCAACTGGAGCAATTAGCGCGTTGGATAACTGAAGGTGTATTCCAGCAATAAGTCGCGACGCGTTTAAATGTGTCTTAAAGCGTCGTCAGTCGAGCATGTAATCGACATGATACAACTGCAAATGCAGAGTATACACTTGGAGAAGGAAGAGAACGAGCCACAACACAAGCTCAAGACCGTTTAATAGTCTTGACTGCTAGGAGAAACCCAGCATTCACAGCTTCAAGAATTAAAAGCTCCTTAAGATTAGCTACTAGACTAGTTATTTCTGGTCAGACTATCAGGAGAAGGTTGCATATTTGTAATTTGAGCACAAGAACACGATCTACATACCCACATTTAATAGCGGCGCAACGTACATGCAGACATTAGTAGGCTATAGTTTGTCTTGTATCAGTTGTATCTTAAATCGCATACATCACATTCTAAACGAAACATGAATTTAAACTGAGATTAAATCCGGTTTTAAACAGTAAGTACCCAATGTCTTTTTTACAAAGTTACGGTACTTTGCTATGATCCTACCTAACCTAACCTACCTAATTGGAAATGTAAGGTTAAATTTCTTATATTCATCATCATTAACTTGCAAATTGTTAATTCTAAGCGTAATAGTAGTGCTACCTAAATTCAGTGTTTGAGAAAGGGACATGTGATACATTCATTGGGGCTGCATTTCGTATATTTATATTGGAAAATTCAAGAATTTCCTTCATGCTTGTTTAGAACATCCATTAAACTCTATTTATTTTTTTTATTACTTCTTTGTAGATCAACATATATTATGATTTGATTTTCCCTGATGCCCTTATAGTGAATTTGCAAGTGGATTGGTTCCAATTTATGGAAAAGTTATTGCGGTGGAAAAGAAATGCAGTTAGTGGAAGTTTGATTTTATGTTTTAGAAAATTAATATTTTATTTTGTTATTGTTTTTTCTTTTTAAATAAAATGCTATGAAGTATGTTTAACTTTTCTTTTTTATAGCTCTCAGTATGTTATGTCAACTTAATTTTTATATTAAAATTAGCAATCAGTTGATATTACACTTTTCAACTAAAATATTTAATTTATCGGATGAATTCTCAAAATTAACGCAAGCAATTAATTTTCTTGATTAGCTTATGAATTTCGTTGATTTAGTAATTTTGTTATTCAATTTAACAACATAATTCTTCACCTGAATCCAAAATTTGTTTCGAACCAAGCAAAAAAAAATTGATATGATGATAACGTTTGTTCATTAGATCATTTATTATAATTTGTTTAACAAAAAAAATTGACTAAATCATTATTTTTCTCAATTGATTTGATCATTTTTCAGATTCAATTCAACAAAATATTCACTATGTTGAAGCAATAATGTTATCAAAATAATTTATGAAAATGGTCCAGTTGACTAAATATTAACAAACAAGTCAACAAGTCAACAAGTCAACAAGTCAACAAGTCAACAAGTCAACAAACAGTTAGTTGCATCAATACTTTAACCTGCATTGAAACCAAGAAATTATTTTAATTACTCCAAAATAATATTTTGTCGTGCATATATGCATAATTGATCCAAATAAATTTTACTTGATACAACGATCCTTTTTTTCCCGTGTGGAGCACAGCAGTTGAAAACTGGAGGCATTGTTTTTTCTCCGACAAATCACGATCTCGATTGTATACGTCTAATGGTCGAATTTTAGTCTGGGAAGAAAGAGAAGCAGGAGAGAATTGCAGCAGAAGCAGACACAATTGAAGCTGAAGTGAGGTTGACAAGTGAAAGGGAGAAGTACAGAATTGAGTCGGCGAAAATTGAAAAAAAAACTAATCGGTATAAAACAATCTTGAATACGATAACAACTCTTCTGTATCAATAAAATAGCTTAGCACAAAGCATCTTATCATTTTATAGATTGAAGCAAGTCTGCGGTACGCCGAATGAAAATTAAATTTCAAGAGAATTAGGTATACTGATTGAAAGGGATGTGAGTGAGAAAGTGATTTCACTATTTGCATGAGACGTGGAGTTCGAAGTTTTTTGGAAATGAAAATTAAGTTATGACGAAATTGCTCAACAGTATTAAAATTCAGTTTACGTAGGCTTGGTAGCAATTTTTTTTAAGAATCTACATTTTGCAGGCCTAGAGACATTATTATGGTAATTGAGTTCAAATTCATTATACAGTAGGGTGGCGCAAAAAATACAATTTTTTCCAGAGTCGTATGAAAAAATGTCAGTTTTTTATGTTTCAGGAGCCCACTCCAAAAGACAGCTCAAAAAAAATGTTTGAAAGGTCGCTCAAAATTTTCTTAAATGTCTAGAATCGCCAAAAATTGAATTCTACATTTTTTTTCCAAATTTTTCTCGCTAGGTACCCACGGTATAACTTCATAAACAAAAAAATGAGTTTCTGGAAGTTCAAGTATGAAATTTAAATTTTGAAAGGTCACATATATATTTTTTTTTATATGGTGTACCATTTCACCTATTTAAAGCACGCCTCAGCGAGTTTAAATCGAACTTTAAAAAACGCGCGTGTTTTAAAGTTACCGTGGCAACATCAACAACTCGAGAAACGAAGTTTAAATCTATGGTTTACATTTTTAAATCATGTCTAAATGACAATTTTATTATTATTGATCTGACAGGAGTAGTTTGTAACGTCAAAACTTTTATTCGAACAATATTTAACAATGTCAAATTTATAAATTAAAATGGATTGAAATATTAATATTTCGATTTTTCAAATCTTGGAAATGGTATTTAAATTAATACTATTGACATTCACAGAACTCGATAAGGTTGAACTTCCTTAAAAATACAAATTAGTTTATGTTTTTCTCATTTCCATGACAACGCAAGGTATACATCATTTACATCACGAATTCAACCATTTGACATTTAGTTCTTATTTCCATCTATGATTTCCATTTCTTGTTGTTTTAGTAGTTAAAGACCAGTATTTATAATTTCAAAGTGCACCAATAAAAAAATAGCGTAAAGTATTCGTGGATAACTGGTCTTTAAAACCCTTGCTCTATTTCGAGCACTCCGGCTTCGCCGTCGTGCTCGAAAAATCGCGCGTGTTTTGAAGACCTTAATATCCACATATACTTCAATATACTATTTTTTCAATTCATTAGTACCTATATTACTTCAGATTTTTTAAGCGACATATTAAATTTTGAATTCAAACTGTCAGGAACTTTTTTTGTGGACCCTGAAATTATACTGTATCAAGAAAAAGAAATAAGAAATTCGATTTTTGACATTTTAAGAAACTGAGATTTTTTGACACGAGACTAAAAAAACGGTTGTTTTTTGCGCCACCCTATAAAGATCCTCAAATTACATAAATTAAGTCAAATTTATTAGGAACGATAAAAGTTTAATGCTTGAATATCATTAATTTATTATATAAATATTTATAATTCTATACGCGAACCTCGAATTTGTGACTAAAATGTATCAGTTTTGATCATATTTTCCCCAAAGATATTTTCTCTCTCAGCTCTGTATTGAATAATTAATTAAAATGGTAATACGAATTTTACACTAATAAATCTAGACGGAAATGTAGGTACCGCTTGGGTACTGCCCGGAATATGTAATGGGAATTTTTACTCACTGCCAGATGTGACTTTTTTCTGTTCCCCACTCGAAAACGTTTTATTATTTTGTTACCATACTCTTTCCATTCATTAGGAGTGAGTCTGGCCAGTAAAATTTGTGTGCTGGAAAAATTAACATCATTTGAAATTGTTTTTTTATAATGCTCTGAATTTTTAAATATTCCATTTAAAAGTAAGCCTGTTTGAATATTTAATATTTTAAGGTATGATGGATGAGACGTTTACAGTTTTTTCATTCGCGTAAATATCAAACAGAGCTTCGTTAGTAGTTTCACTTTTACAAAAAAGGTGTTTTGCAAGACAGACTTATTAACGTTTCGCGTATCAAGTTTTTATCCCTTTCTATCCATTGTTCAATTTTGTACAATAACTACATATTTCAGTTTTTTCTGATATTCCCACACAAAATTATATTTGATACAATAATGTTTGGGAGCTTGTCATTTAATTCTATTCAATTTTCATTCCTTGCCACGTTTTCACCATCAAAGTTTGACAGTCCAAATCCAGAACCAATTTTTGATGGAACTAGTCGAAGTAGCTATTAAGTATTAATCCTGGCTCAGACGACTCGTGTAGTTGGCAAATACGAAATTATTTATTTTGCGTACTTGGCAAAGCAGGGCGCTCACACGACGTGTACAGTTCAAACGTACGCGAGCGCGAACATTTGGCTGAATGGAAAAAAAATATATTTTCTTGGTACTTAGTTCAGCCATCCAAATGCTCAATTTTATAAAAAACAAGAAATTCCAACACAATCTCATTTGTCCACTCCATTTTCATCAAAAAAGAACTATCAAAAAACGTCTGTACGCTTCTGGTATGTTACCTATTATTTATTTAAAATAATAAGGCAAGATAAATTGCAACGGCGACTCGATGTGGAGAGCACCTCAGGTGTGAATTCGGAGACCAAACTAATATCAATTCTCCCCGAGAGTAGTCTTACCGGTTTGCGGGTAATCCTACTTTATTTAAGTTATTGAAGTTATATTGAAGTTAATGAGATAATAGATGAAGTTAAGAAACGAAATGAATTTAATAAGTTAATAAATCAAGTTAAGGAATGTAATTAAAGTTAATCAAGAAAGGTAAGAGGGCGCCACCCTGAATAATATTGGTCGACTTGTTTTTCACCTCACAACTCTCTATCAACAAAACCTGGAAATGCTGGAAGGGAAGGAATATGAACAACGTTGTTAAAATTACAAGTTGTATAATGATTTTAAAACTAATATCACAGTGAATGAATGCTGTTTTACGTTGTTTTTACGTTGTTTTACTTTCCTTAGTTTCTTCGGACAGGTCCTAGGTTTTAGTTCATGGAAACTACTTCATAGAAAGCTCTTCGTTCGGAATGTCACGTACAAATTGGCAGGTACAAAGTGCTAGGAAAGATACATTGTATCAGCAATAATTACATTCTTTTTTTTATGTAAAATTCAGGATATCTGCAGTAACTCGGTTTACAATTGGTTACAAAAAATCATTTAAGAACGTGGTTCATGAAAAAAATATCCTGTATTTTAATATTAAAAAAAAACAAAAGAAGCAATGAAGAAATGTGTTATGATTCGATATGATATTATTAAGGAAATCTTATTTATTTCCATTCATCAAAGAAATCTAAGAGACAATATCTAATTAACATAAAAACTCAATTTTATTTTATCACTTACTTCAATCACAGAAGGCGAAAAAAATGTAATGAAAAATGTAATCCGGAAATATAATATTCTAGGCTGGTAATTAGATTGAATTAATTAATCAATTAATTAAATATACACATTTTAAAGACTTCAACTATATACATGTGAACCTTTTATCAACTGTATAAGAAAAACTAGAAAAACTATACCAAAGAACAAGATAAACTCTTGGAATCTGGCGCTTATCACTGGGAGGAAAAAATATAAAAGCAAGAGTCAGAAATGAAAAGCATATACGTAAATGCAACTTATTCACATTGAATGCACTTTAGAAAAAAAAAAGTTTGAGGTAAACCTCTCACAAGAAATTGAAATTGTTGACCTTATCGTTTCATGGTTCACAGGAGAAAGAAAGATTATTCTTACTACTCGCTATTAAATTGAACCATGCGATGAGCAATCGACATACGTTGCATATCCCTTTCCTGTTCACATGCTCCGCTTCGAAAAAGAATTCACATATTGGTAGTGTGTTCTTAATTTCTCTCTTTGTAGGAGAGAAGAATTGAAATATTTGACCAATATCAGTGTATACTGATCCTCACCAACGGAGATTATCCGTCGCACATTAAATGTAAAAATGTTCCTTTTAGCGGTGATCGGTGCTACAGGTTCTCGACGAGAATCACATGTTGGTAAGAAAAAAGGACTGGCTACTCGCCGTCCGGTAGATATTTAAATATTTCAATGATAGTGGCCAAATATAACGTTATAGGTAGTCTTTGAAAACTTAATGAATAGTCCTACTAGTAAAAGCAAATTATTTGTGCATTAAGTTTGAGCGCCTCTACAAGTATAGACAAGTATGTTCTAGGCAAGTGTAGGAATAATCGTGATCCCTTTGACTCGGACCATTTTTACCGCCTTGAAATGGAAAACCAACGAGTGACAATTGATTGTACAAGCAGGTGTAAGTAACCCACTCACACGACATGCCGAGTATACACAACTACACGGGTCGTCTGAGCCCGGCTTTAGTAGTGAACAGAATCTTGCTAAATACCTCCAAAAATACAGTCCACAACTCGAACGGAAGACATCAAACTTGATAAGGGCAAACCTCTTCTTTGATCCTGTCTTTTTTCATTTGATCACATTCGTGATTGTTTATGGTATAATAATTATAATAACTTGAAACATGAGGTACCATCGGTACCTGGAGAAAATCTGATTTTTATGAATCACCATAAATATGTAACTTTAAGTAAATGCCTTTTTCAATGTAAGTCTCCTTTTTTTTATTATTCGATATTAACTATTCTGAAACGAAACTTAAATTTAGATACGATACAATAGATCATTCCAAAATGACATCACTAACAGGCTGACCATAATTGGGCTGGATGGCTGGTTTACTGTTAAACAACGGATAATAGTCAGATTTCAATGAACAATTAGCTCTTGAAGATATCTAAAATGTGATCGTTTTGAATTTTTGTTAGAACGGACTGCGGAAAGAAAGAGATAGGGTATTATTCTCCGATTTCCGAGGTGACTATTTAATTCTTTCTTTCTTCCTTTCTCTTATCCTTATGCCTTCTCAGGCGTCGGATTGGAGTTCTTCCTGAACCCATGTTTTCCATTCTTCTCTGTCCCTGGCTAATGCCTCCATCTCTCCTAATGACATTCCTTTGTTCTCTCCAATTTCTTCAAAATGGTCTATCCATTTCCTCCTGGGTCTTCCTCTTTGTCTTTTTCTTGATATTCCCATTTCCATTACTTTTCTCGCTATTCTATCTTGCTTCATTCTTATTAGGTGGCCAATCCAGTTCAATTGCTCACCTGCTATTCTCCTTGAATATTTCATTTCCATTGTATTTACTTTTGTTTCATGCTTTTTCTGCAGTACCCAGCTCTCACTGGCATAAGTTATAGTTGGTACTGTAATTTTGTTGTATATTTCCATCTTTGTATTCATATCAATGTATTTATGGCTTAGTAATATTCGATTTAAGGAGTAATATAATCTTGTTGATTTATTTGCTCTGTTATCAAGTTCTGCGTCTTTTTTTCCATCTTCTGTTAAAATTCTTCCTAGGTAGTTATAGGTTGTTACTCTTTCTAATGTTTTGTGATTACATTTCAATTCCTCGTAATTATTCCCCTGTTTTTCATTTACTATCATTACTTTGGTTTTTCCTGTATTTATTGTCATTTTCATCTTTTCTATTTTTCTTGTTAGTAAGTTAATTAGTTTCTGCATTTTATTTCTCGATTTTGAAATGAGTCCGGTATCGTCTGCGTATAGTAGATTACTTAGTCTGACCGGTACCATGTTCCTGTACCCTATTATGATACCCAGATTTCCTTCTTCTTTTTTTATTTACTTCACTATTTTGTCCATAATAATAACAAACAACAGTGGGCTTAAGCTATTACCTTGTTTTATACCTTTTTTCATTGAAAACTCTTCCGATCTTCGACCTCCTATCTGCACTCTTAATTTGACAGTCTCGTATGTGCTTTCAATTATATTAATTAGAGCTTTCGGTACTTCTAAGTATTCCAATACCTCCCAAATTTTCTCTCTTTCTTCTGTATAAAAACTGCCTTCAAGTCTATATATGCTAAATACATTTCTTCTCCCGCTCCAATTGTATTATCAATTAGTCTTCTTAAAATGTATATATTATCATTATTGATCAACGCTGTGATGCTTTGATTAGTGTTTCAAAACGGGGCCCCCTCAGTGAAACTTTAAACCTGGCTTGTGTGTTCTTGACATTTAATTGTTAGTGTACCTATACCAGTGATTTTTTGTTCATAAAACATAGACACACCATTTATCGATTAGGTTGCCCTCCTGCACAATATGGCCGACCTGTCAAAGTCATCTGTTCTGGTGGTCTATATAAAAGAAAATGCTTGTGTGGATGGTTTTGTGAGAAAATTCTGCCAACTTTTTCCTACAAAACTTTGGTATTAGTAATTATACTTTGTGACTGAATACTTTTATTATTCATTTCAATTCTTACGCTTTTCTATTGGCTGATGAAACTAGATGAAGATCTCGAAAAGCCATAAAGTATTCTATTAATAAGTTACAATTTCGTACTGACAGAGTGGAACAATTTTACGTTTTAAAGCAGTCGAAGTTATTTTATCTCATGGTTAATAAATTATATTGTCGATCTTAAACTTTCCTAAGAAAAGTTTCTGAAGAACGGATTAGACGTTAAAGAAAAAAGTTCAAAAGTTTTCTACTGATAAACCCAAGGATATAGAGATATAATTCAATATCCGCTGCATTCCATGAACGCACTAGATCCTAAATAAGAATCTTAAAAATAATTCTCGAGAAAATTCTAATCCTTATGTTATCAAAATTGTCAGTCATAGTACGAAGCGATATAATGAGGCTTGACAGAAGGCCACCTTCATACAAAGAGTACAAGGTCGACAAGGAACTCTAAACCATAATATTGAAACTGAGCTTGATTCACATTGGTGAAAATAATTTTCACATGAAAATAGAAAATTCGGTATTTTCCACAGAACCACGTGAATATCTCCACACAAAAAGACCACGAATATTTTCAAATAGTAAATTCCATGTGAACTTAAAATTTCTAATAAAATTACTGGAAGTGAATGCAAAATAACATTAGTATCTTTGACTCCAACTCTTTGGACAGATGAAGAAAACTAATACCTAATGGCCAAATGGCCTGAAATAGCACCTCTTATAAATTGAGAAACGACGACAATAGCAGAGTGGATTCGCCAGTTATAATCCATCTATGATGGTTAGGTTAGGTTACTGTCAGATAAATGTTTTCCTACAATATTCGGATGACTGCCTCCTGGTGAAGAAGCAGAAAAACGTACACTCCTATCTATATAGGAAACTTGTCGAAGGTCTCCAATTTTGGTGAGCAATGATAAGGTAAGGGCTAGACTCGATATGCATACAACACGAATTTCTCAAAAGGTGACTCCGTAAAGCTGTTCAATCCCAAGTGCCGAAACAGGGAGAGAAATTGTTGGCCAATTGCTAGCAGAAAGAATGCTCAAGGATACCGATATCACTGTGTTGGCTTCAGCCAGACCCTAGCAGTCAGGTTATTCGTGACGAATAAATAAAAAGAAGGGAAAAATG
>CAJUYH010012166.1:0-10309 GCA_910591685.1 Galerucella tenella | reverse complement strand
AGAACAAAGTAACTATCAAATAATCACGAAACACATGGTTTTTCCTTGAAGTTAACTTTAATCGATACCTCTTCCACCCGACAAAGTTAACTCGTCTATTTTGAAGTTAACTATAACATGTGACGTCATTCTACAAGTTAACTTTTAGCAATATGTCAAAATAGTTTTATAATACCCACCCTTAGTCATCCTCGAATGGAGCAATGATCACCTGCGCTACTTCAACATCCAGTACTTGTTCTCGATCTCACCAATCCCTTCTTAATTTTTCTGTATGCTGTGTAAGATGATCCAACGAATCTTGCCAAACTGTTTCCACTTGATAACATTTGTATTGAATAACATTTCTTATGGTCCAAATTCATCATTGGGTCTTGCTAAATACTTAGCGTTTGTGAGTAAATTAAATGTAGAAGACTGTGATAATATTATTTCAACGGAAGACCGGGTGATGGCGTTTGTTACACCCTTACAATGGTGGGGAAAATCCTGCTGCGTCCGTGGAATACTGTATCCAACTAGTCACCCTAAGGCTGCCGGACAATTTGCTCAAGTTCCTTCAGAAGTTACAGTGTTTCGCAGAAGATTATTGTACATTTTTAGTTTGTTATTGAAAGATTACAGTGTTTTGCAGACGATTATTATACATTTTTAGTTTGTTATTGTAACGTTGTTTCACAGATGTTTATAGAACATTCTAGGTGTGGTATAACGATAACAATAACTATCATTTTCAGTTTATTGATAAAATGAGTTCGCAAAGTATGAAACTTTCGAAGATGCTGAACATTAAACCGCCAAATTAAAATCGTACTGTCCGAACAGTTAAAAACGATGATAACACAACAGTGAAGGAGCAGTATTCCGTTGAAAATGGAGATATTTTGACACCGTTTCCTTACGAGACAGGCAATATTTTCACAACTATTAACCAATTGTTGAAATCAACATTCCGTTATGAAAATGTTGAGCTTGTTGAAAAATTAAAAAATGATTCAGTCAGAGAAAATCAAGTGAACGTGCTTCCGTTCCTCGTCCAGCACATCCTCAACGGTTCTTCATCTTCCCGCTCTTAGGGCCAACTGCACCGTTTCTTCTTCTAAGTAATACTTTTGTAAGTGAAACTTTATTCCTTAAGTGAAACTTAGTGTAATTCAACTGCACCGCGTCTTATTTAGCTAAGTTGACTAAACACAGGATGTGGACAGGCGGACAGGGATTTTGGTTCTGGTAAAAATTGAAATGTGACAGATATGACACTAAAGGCCTGGTTTCTCTGACCAGATCGGCCCGAAATATTTCGGTGATATAGCACGAAAAGTTCGTTGGCGTTTCCGGTAAAACCCAATATATGTGTAGTACATAGTAGCGGTTTGTATAAAAGATCGGAACGAAATTTCGGGAAAGTGTGTGACAGTAGTTCGTCCGAATTAAACTAGTTTTGATTTGAACGTTTTAAAACGGCACAGTTCGCCGATTTGTTGGTTTTGTATAGATGATCGGGCATTTATTTTTATTAAAAAATACTTTAATATTCAACGTAGATATAAGTAGTTAAATATGTCCGGTAAGTACCACAAACTAGACTTTTCTGCGCTAGAGGATGAAATATTAATTGAAAACGTGAAAGAAAATCCTTCGTTATATGCAAAGACATTAAAAAGTTACAAGGACATGAAAATGAAAGACAATATTTGGACGCAAATTGCAAAAGAACTAGGAGAAATCGGATATAATAGAACAGGTAAGTTTGTACAGGCTAATAATATATTATTTATTTGTAGTTAAACTAAATAGGTATTCTAACACATGACATAACCTTAAAAATGAAAATAAATGGTTGGTAAAAATGGTAAACGTAAAATAACTGTTAGTTTTGAGAGTGATCGTCATGATATCTTGTACGATTTATTATATTATTCTGCCACCCAACAGTGCCGGCATCGTGGTTAAAATAATCTTTAAAAACTTCCCGGACATGTCTAGCTGCAAAAGATGACCGTCTGTTCTGCGAATGCGTTAAAGATGTGAAGGTTTCAGTAGGAATTGGCGGATTTGAATGAATATTTTCTTCTGGGTATGGTACTTTAGAATCCCTTAGCATATTGTGTAAAAGGCAAGTTGCAAAAATAACATCGTCAATAGTTTCTGTGTTTTTTACGGCAATGGGTGTAAAATAAATTCTAAAATATTGGCTCAATATCACGAATGCATTCATTAATTGTGGTGTCAGAAGCAGATAAAGTTTGTGGATAGGGCTTCATCATATTTTCTGTAAGTGTAAACGCGTTGTCTCCTAGGATGACATGCGGCTGCAAAATAGTTGTGTTTGGAAGCACAGCTGGTGGCGGAAGATTAAAGGTTCCCGCTGCAATTCTTTTCCCAAAATTAGATTTACTGTATACCCCAGCATCTCCTTCACCCCCATAGGCCCCTACATCAATGACCACAAATTTGCAGTCAGCATCGACAAGGGCTAAAAAAACTATAGAATAATACTCCTTGTAATTAAAATGTAGAGATCCTGTGTTTGGAGGACAGACTACTCGAATATGTTTTCCATCAATGGCCATGCAACAATTTGGGAAATTCCAGCGCCTGTAAAACTCTAGGGCATTTCTTTTGAGTTGATTTTCGGTAGGAGTAGGCATAACTATATTAGTCATCTTGTCACGAATAGCAGAGAGTACTTGTCGAATGATAATACTGATCCAACTATGACAAATTCTAAATGAAAATGCCAATGATCGATATGACTCACCCGTGGCTAAATATCTGCAACAAAAATTTTTTAAATTAGGTATAATAAATGTAAAAAATTAAATTACAATGCAACAAAATATTTTGTTAAAAATATTGCTACTAAAATGGTTATTTTTAGGTGAAGAATGCAAAAAGAGATGGTCTAACCTACGAGACTACTATGTTAGAAAGAAAAAAATGAGTTCTACTGGAAACGCAGCCAGCAGTCAGGGAAATGAAAAGTTTAATCACATTAAATTTTTGGATAGCACAGCATTCGTACACCGAACGTAAGTACAGGATCTAAGTACTTTTTTAGTTTCATTATGGTCATTTTTAAAATATTATATTTTAGTACGAAATCCAATGTGTCTACTGCTACCTTCGCTGATGGACAAACAGTTAATGACAGTGAACGTGTAGGAGATGGTTATGATATAGAAAGTCAAAACGAGCCAACGGAACATCTAAGTATAATAGAGGAAACACTTGCAGAGGATGAAACACTCATAGAGGAAAATGATGACATAAATGAGACGCAAGAAAATATAGCAACAGTCACTCAAGTTAATGGAATAGACAAAGCTGATGTGGTACCAGTCGAGATAACAGCCAGCTCAAAAAGATCAAGACAATCCGAAACACGTGGGAGAATAAATACAAATAAGGCTCGAACAGAATTATCACTTATTGACAAAGGAAGATCTGAACGAATGTCACTACTTCGGGATATAGCCCAACGAACCACTCACTCAATGCCTCAATCAGTTGAGGATCCTGTTGATTTGTTCTTCAAATCATTGGCAGCAACAGCTAAAACACTATCGCCGCGGTACCTAGTGGAAGCTAAACGAAAGCTTTTCCTTGTTATGGCTGACATTGAGGAGAAAAAGATTCAAGAGAAATATCCATTAAACCCTTCCCCTTTGCCGGCGCTCTTACCAACGCCAAGCCCATCCCTTTCGATATCACACTCTGACGATACTTCTTTTTTTCATGCCATAGGACAAACAGAATATGGACATTCCGGCCCTTCTTACAACAAGCCAGAACAAATAGAACATCGATATCCCGACACTTCTTACAACAACAAGCCAGGACCAACGGAATATGGACATCACAAAACTTCTTACAACAATTCTACTGATCAGGAACCAATGGAGCCATCAGATTCTACGATAAAGAACTACTTAACCTCCTACAATCCGTTAAATATGTTGCCTTAAGTAAGTTTGTTAAGAGTTTACCAGTTTTATTACTTTTTTTATTAAAATGAATAAAATATCACTTTATTAGATATTCCTGATTTTGAAATGAGTATTATGTATCTATCGAAATATATTTTTTTAACTTACCTTAATGTGAGACATAACTTCTCCTAGGGAGAAATTGGAGCCGGATGTTTATTTGTAGGTTGCGAACTGATTTCGTCCTTTATATGATTTAGTACACTATGGAACAGATGTGGAGTTAAACGGAAAAATTCTTTGAACTTTGTGTCGTTGTCCGAAAGATGCTTTAGCACTAACAACTCATAAACTCCTTCTTTGGCCCTGTTCTTAAACATTTTCAAAACTTTGTTATTTTCGGTGCATACTGCTAGTAACGCAGACTCATCATCATCATCCTGTTCTTCTTTTAAAACCATAGCAATAAAAAAATCAATTTCATCTATTTTTAATTTTGGGATGCAAGAAGCATCCTACGTCAAGTTGACAGACTGAAAAAACACGACCGAAATTTATCGCAACTAATTTTTAAATCGGCAGACAAACCACGGAGAGACGAAACTTCTGAACAAAATGAATTCAGGAACCTAGAGCGTTTTGTACACGAATATTCGGCGAAATATTCCGGGCCGATCTGGTCAGAGAAACCAGGCCTTAATTAATCATGAAAATGACAATACAAAATATAATCAATATTGAAGTGTGTATAATACATAATCTTTGGTTTGCGACACCCAGTGATTAAAATGGATAAAACTACAAAGGCAGTGCGTGCCCGCTGCGGCCCTAATTTCAATAACGACGAAAGTTTATATTTGATGCATTGTGTAGCAAAATATAAAAAAAATCATCGAGTGTAAGAAAACAGATGGGATAACGTGGGCAGAAAAAGATGCTGCGTGGGATAAAATAACAAGAGAATTCAATGCTAATGCGCCCGCAGCTATACCTAGAAACAAAGAGACCTTAAAAAAGTTATATACGAATAAAAAGGCTCATTTGAGAAAAGCTGCTGCTGAAAACATACAGGAGCAAAGAGCCACTGGGGGTGGATCATTTATACCCAAGACTGATCCATGCTTGGATATTTTGATGGACATAACAAATAAAAAAACCGTTGAGGGCCTGTTCGATGAGTTTGGAGGTGATGCAACTCAAGAACTGTCATCAGAGTGCATATTTCTTGAAGTCATAGATAATCGGGAACCTTACCCAACTAACAATTTAAGTCATAAATACTCTAGTCTTAGGAACTATAACCTATCCTTGGTAATAATTCCGTGTTTTTTTACGAAAATAATACCTTTATCGTAAGAACATACAATAGAGTGAATTTATAAGGTCAATAATACGAATGATTTACTTAGAGTATTACCTATAACGTAACAGTAACAATTAAAGTTATTTTTACGAAAACATTCTTCTTAGAATCACTTATACATTATTTTTACTCATAAGTAAAATTTTGGCGGTAATAATCACCATTAGTTTCACGTAAATATTACCTATAAGTTATTTCCACTTATACGTAAAATTGCTGTGGTTATAATTACGTTTCCAATTTTACTTTACAGCCGATTCACTGTTAAGTTGCCAATGCTTGTGTTTATGACGTAAATGTTTCAACAGTTTATTACTGATAGGTTTGTGACTTTTTGGTCAGATTATTGGTATTTTGTTGGAAATCGTTACTTCAAAAATTACTTTTTGGTTTTTGGAACTTTAGTTCTTTATGCCAGGTTATGTTTGAGCGACCAGGGGTCGCGACGCAAAAGATCTGACCGTTACGCGTTACGTTACGAAACGTTACGTTACATTTCTTCGTTATGTGCCTTGCTTTTGCGTGCTTGTGCCTCCTTAGTCTCTCTCTCTCGTTTACGAAGCAGCGATTCATAATAATAAATATGCTCCTACCCGGATTTGAACCCGGGCCGCCCGCGTACAATGCAAGCATTCTAACCACTGAACCACCGATGCTATATTGAAATTCTATGCAAAGCTGGTATTCGCAGTGCTAGTGATCTACTTGAATTTGTTCGGATAAATTTTTACTATTATTTCCATAATTTGTTTTGCGCGATTGAGGGGTCTAGCACATTTACTTTTCGAAATACAGGGTGTTGAAATTTTGAAAGCTTGAATGTTTTAATTCGATAACTTTAAAATGGATGGATAAATTGATTTCTCATTTGGCAGGTTGTTTTTAAATGTAAAAGGGCATATTTTGAAAGAAATTGTAGTTTGTGCAACTAGTGTGGATATGATGGCCATGTCGCACGAGGACGAAGTTTGAGCACGACGCCGTAGGCGGAGTGCTCAATCGTTCAAGTGCGATACAGACAATCCACACGAGTCGAGCAGCATATTTTTTCTACGATCCACTTAAGAAAAAATCTAGAAAATAAAAATTTGTATAAACTGTAATATACCTAACTTCAAATTAAAAATTTTACAATTCAATTTTATGTTTCCACTAATTTTGTCGTAAACGTACAGTTCTTGAAATTTGTATAGGGCTACGGTTTCATTTTTTAAATATACGATGCTGTTTAAATATACGATGCTGTTCTAAGTAGATGTTGCCAGTCGGACTCCCTCATGAAATGTTCCGTACCACTATCTATAATAATGAATATTCTGCTAAATATTTCAAACGTCTACCTGTTGTTGTTATTATTATCAAGCAGAATAATAATTATTTTTTGAAATAAAAGTAACAATTAAAAAAAAACTTTTTCACGGGAATCGAACCCGGGTCTACGGCGTCAGAGTCTGGATTGCTTACTACTCAACCATTGAGAGATATGAAAATTGTTTATCTATAACGTCAGATGTACCTATTACATAATTTTATAAAATCTAAGGTCTCCCCAAATACCCATTTTATTCTGTTTTAAATATTATTTGTTGGTAATTTGTACGGATTATTTCTTTCAAGTTTATCTTTGTAAATTAATATTCTTGATCCAGTGCGCTTCTATGAGAAACTTTGACAAGTTATTTTGACGTTTCTTTTAAATTGAAAAAAGAAGAATGACGGATACTCAACTCGAATGCTGATTGGTGGATTTCATATACGTTCTAGGATGTATATGAAATTATATCCGTTTAGTTAACTGATGGCCTACATTTCCATTTTGTAAACTGTGCAACTAGTGTGGATATGGACAATCCACACGATTCGAACATTATATTTTTTCTACGATCTCTTCAAGAAAAAATCTAGAAAATAAACATTTGAATATACTGTAAAATAAATATAACTTGAAATTTAAAATGTTCAACAATTTTATTTGTAATCGTACCAATTCAATTTTATGTCTTCACTAATTTTTTTGTGATAAACGTACAGTTCTTAAATGTACAATTTGTACAATGTTACGGTTTCCCTTTTTAAATATGCGAAGCTGTTATAAGTAGATGTTGCCAGTCGGACTCCCGCACGAAGGGTAGGTATCGTACCTTTATCTACGATAAATATGCAAAATATGAAATATTTCAAGCGTCTACCTGTTGTTGTTAACAATAAAAAAAACTTCCTCACGGGGAATCGAACCCGTGTCTACCGCGTGAGAGTCTGGTATGCTTACTACTCGACCACCAAAGAATATGCAAATCGTTTATCTATTACGTCAAATGTATTACATAATTTTTGCTTAAAAGGAACTAAAGTTCCTACCGTGTGTCCCGCGACACGTTCTACCTTTTTTTGTATTATTTCTTCCTTAATTCTACCTATCAGAATATGTATTTAGATAAACAATATTCACAACATAATGATTAAATGGTGTGAACATAATATATTGTAGTTTTTATAGAAGATGAATAAAAGGTTATCAAATATGTTAAGATCTATTTCAACATACCTATGTCTTTCTACCATTGGATCAAGTGTAATCCCAAACGATAATATTAAAAGTTTTACCAAAAGTTTAATTCGCTGAGAAATTCTTTAAAATAAATACGAGTGTACAAATATTGTAAAAGATAAGAGGGTTTTTCTTTACTTTTTCTAATATAAAATAATGTCCATTTTCAGAACTGTCAATTGTCGACCACAGAATACTGACAATTTCCAGAAATGTCAATCATAGATCTATGACATACAATTCAAGGTTAAAATAGAGAGGTCACTCCATACAAAGAAGTGACATATGACATCTGTCAGAGCATCTGCGTCATTTGTTGCATACCTCCTTATTGCTTAGTTTTAATAGAATGTTATCAGATGAAATTATAGTAGGTTATATGAAATGAAAATTCCATGTGATAATATGATGAGTCGATTTCCTAGAACAGTTAAATTCACAATGTAGCATATTGACTTATTAAAGTAGCTGCGCGTTATCATTTTGACAACAAAAAAGAAGAAGAAGTTGAGTGACAGCTCTCTTTCCCTCCTTTTTGTGAGTGAAAGATAACCTATAAAACAACAAATAATGTCTTTTGTATAAATAATTAATATTGATATAGTTCATGGAGAAAGAAAATAGAACAAAAAGACCTTCTATTTTGGATGTTCGTTACAGGTTATCAAGTATTTATTAATATTCCCTGGATTCAGTGGCGGATTTAGGCTTATGCCCGGGCCTAGGGCGGCAAATTTTAAGGGGCGCCAAAAATAATTTTAGGACGACTTTTCTACCTCAACAAAATTCAATAAAGTTAGGTTTAGAGGCTAGTAGTGAAAAAAATAAACATCTGTATATAAAAAAACTCAAAAAACAATATAATATTTACGAAAGACAAAGGTCGCCATACCGTCTCGGGCCTAGGGCGGCGCCATCAAACCTAAAACCACTACTGCCTGGATTCCTCGACATCACACCACAATATTTTCAAGACACAAATAAAATTCAATCATTGGAGGAAGAAGATATAGAACAAAAACACCTTCTATTTTAGATTAAGTCAAGATATATTTTGGAAAATTTAATATGCAAAGCTGAAGTACAAAATTATATTCTAATAAGAAATGTATTTTTCATAAAAACGAACTCCATTCTCTCCAGGTACATCGATATATTATCTACTTCCAGGTATAGGCCAAGCAATAGGTAAATATAATTGACAAAAATTCTAGTAATAACGGATGATGCCATCATATAAAAGACATTTGCAATAGTAGGTATACTTTTCATCTGTTTTTCTTTTTCATATAACAAACAGTCGCAATAATAAACTTGTAAAAATGTGTTCTTTTCCTGAAAAACGAACAAATAATAAAATTATTTCAACTAGAACTACTTGAATTTATGAATAAGACTCACCAAGGACTATGACTGAATCAGATAATAGTTAATCTTGTTGAAGAGCTTCAATTGCTTATTGTACATCTGCATATAAACTCCATCTTCTCTACAACACCCAATTGGTCCAATAAAAATGGAACTCTACTGAGTTATTTAAACTTGAAACAAAGAAATTTATAAAGTGTTATAAAGTATTATAGTCAATTGGCTTTTACACAGAAAAAATTGTACCTTATTTCTTCCTTCAATGCCTGTTCGATTCCTCCATTGTTGTTTCATGTTCCCGAAAACCCTACTGGTCCAATAAAAGTGATGACACAGCTCTAACAACGACAAACTTGCAGACAATATCTAAAATGGAAGTAAAAATAACCACAATTAGGTAGGTACTACATAGAAAACGTGTAGGAAATAAATATATTTTAGTACATAGGTATTATTTTTTGTATTATTTCTTCCTTAATTCTACCTATCAGAATATGTATTTAGATAAACATAATGATTAAATGGTGTGAACATAATATATTGTAGTTTTTATAGAAGATGAATAAAAGGTTATCAAATATATGTTAACATCTATTTCAACATACCTATGTCTTTCTACCATTGGATCAAGTGTAATCAATCCCAAACGATAATATTAAAAGTTTTACCAAAAGTTTAATTCGCTGATTCTAATTCTTTAAAATAAATACGAGTGTACAAATATTGTAAAAGATAAGAGGGTTTTTCTTTACTTTTTCTAATATAAATAAAATAATGTCCATTTTCAGAACTGTCAATTGTCGACGACCACAGAATACTGACAATTTCCAGAAATGTCAATCATAGATCTATGACATACAATTCAAGGTTAAAATAGAGAGGTAACTCCATACAAAGAAGTGACATATGACATCTGTCAGAGCATCTGCGTCATTTGTTGCGTACCTCCTTATTGCTTAGTTTTAATAGAATGTTATCAAATGAAATTATAGTAGTAGGTTATATGAAATGAAAATTCCATGTGATAATAATATGATGAGTCGATTTCCTAAGGAGAACAGTTAAATTCACAATGTAGCATATTGACTTATTAAAGTAGCT
>CAJUYH010012165.1:0-10310 GCA_910591685.1 Galerucella tenella | reverse complement strand
TACAGGGTGTTACCTAAATTAATTAATATAACGCTATATTACTACAACACAAAATCAACTACACGATTACGGACGGATAAAGAACAAAGTCGAAGGAATTATTCTCGCAAATATTTTTTGATCAAAAACAATCAAAGGACCGAGGTATGTCAAACTATGTTCTTGAACACACTGTCTGTTACTTTAATGGAAGTAAGGTATATAGTTGAAAAGCGAAGACACACAGGAAACAATAGGTGCCCAGCTGATGGTCGAGGAAAACATGGCAACCAAATAAAAGTTTCTAATACACAAAAACAAAGTGTAATTGATCATGTGAACCTTTTCCCGGCCTATAATAGTCCCTACTCACGCAATAGAACTGAGAAGAAGTATTTGGGTTCAAACATATCCAATGCAAAAATGTTTAGTCTTTATAAAGACCATTGTAGTGAAAATAATATGATTATTCCCGTAAGTGAAGGAACATACAGACGAATATTTGTAGAAGAATTTAATTGTTCTTTCCGCACACCCAAAAATGATACATGCGCTAAGTGTGATAAATACATGTTAGTAATTCAAACAAGTTCTAATGAGAATGAAAAGCAAACACCAAAGACCTTTATAATAAACACTTAACGCTAGCTGAGTCTTCATACGGAACGAAATCTTCAGACAAATCTAAAAGTTTGATCAACAGTAAGTATGCATTTTTTTCGTATGATTCAGAGAAATGTTTACAAACACCACTACTGAACAACAATGTTTCATTTTATAAGCGATTGTTATGGACCTTCAATCTGACAGTTTATTCTATTGTTAACAAGAAAAGAAGTGATTCATGTTATCTATGGAATGAAACTGTAGCACGCCGTGGCGGTCAAGAGATAGCGTCCTGTATTAGACAGCACTTACTAAAACTCCCTGACGAAGTAGAAGAAGTTAATCTTTATAGTGACCCATGTTCAGGGCAGAATAGGAATATCTATTTTGCTGTAATGTACTTAGAAATATTGAAACAATTAAACGCGAAAGGTACTATGAATTTAAAAGTTATAAATCAAAAATATCTTCAGCCAGGCCATACTCACATGGAGGCAGATACCATCCACGCTGCTACAGAAAAAGAGCGGAAAAAGACCGAAATGAAAATTGATTTGCCGAGGGACTGGGCAAATTTAATACGGAGCGTCCGAAGACAACATCCTCTTGAAGTAATAGAGATGGAACAGCACCAGTTTCTAAATTTTAAAATTCTACTAAAAGAAGGCTATGTTCATAGAAAAACCAATGTAGACATGGAGACGGTCTATTGGACAAAAATAAAATGGTTACAAGTTAGAAAAGACAACTACTATGAAGTTTTCTATAAATATTCTTTCGATGAAGGGGAACCGTTTAGAGTTCTTAACTTAGCACGTAATGTTGGTCGACGCCGGAACACGGATTCTACTACCTTGCAGGAGTTAACTCCATTGTACTCTGGTGCCTTGCCTCTTCCTTCTAAGAAAGTGGCGGATCTTCAATCACTTCTTCCATATATTCACCAGTCAAGCCGACATTTTTACGAGCAACTAGGAGCTCATGCTCAAATAGAAGACGAATCAGTTTCAGATGGGGAAGAAGACGAAGAAGGACAGCAGGTGTAGGAACGCGAAAACTCTTGAAAGCTTATATTATAGATTATAATGTTTTCGAAAGGTTTATTTAGTTATTAATATTGGATTGATTTGTTTTGTTCAATTGGTTTTTTTTCATTCAAATATCGGTTTCAACTGAAAAATGTGATTGTAGTTTATGAAGTAAAAGGATATGTTTAAACCATTGTACTGTATCTCCATTTTTATAGAATTTAAATTGTTTTTTCAAGTGTTGATGGTCTTAATAATTACAATTCTTGTATATTTAAAGTGTCAATATAACCAATGTCATTACTTTTTCATTTTTTTTCTTACTAATGGATCAACCAATGTCACATATTTTTCAAAAACAAAAAAAAAATAACCCAATAGTATTACTATAGTTGATGTGTCTTATATTTTACTTGAAAGTACAGTTAAAGTTTTCAAGAAAATTAAAACGTTTATTCACAATTGAATATCATATTTTGTTTCATTTTTTAATGATCAATTTCTCCAAATATACTTTTTTGACATTGGTTGTTCTTGTTCTAAGGTACAGAGATATTGGTCACACGTAATGCGGGAGTTTCATAGTCAAACACCTGGTTATTAAAAAAAAGAGAATCGATTAATTTGGAGGTAATATTTCATAGCACCTGTGACATACTTTACTTTCCATGGAGTGCAGATCTGGTGTTTGTATATATTGTAAGTGAACAAAAACTGGTAATAAATTTAGTTATTTCAACTTACCCTACTAGGTACTTTATTGATAATATCCGAACCAGCTTTTCGAACTCTTCTAACCAAGGTAGCACCAAAACCTTTTCTGAAATAAAAAAGTATCCTTTGTAATAATGTCACGCGAGCCTTTTCGTATTTTGGATCGGTGCCCTTCTGTCATATAAAGATAACTTGAAAGTAGATAAGGTATAACAAAAAGTTACTCAGTAATACAATGTCAGGGGTCTTGGATAAATCCGAGAAGTATAGTTTGGCAAGTTTATCTGTAGCTACGGGGCGTCGGTAAGAGGGGAGGAAAAACATGGCGTATATCTGTCAAACGTACAAATGGCGTACGGTACCTATTTTACCAAGTAAAACTGAAATTACAAAGGTAACTGACAATACGAACACCACTGGATAAATCAATATCAGTCAATTGACGAAGTGAGAGGGAAGAACATACGCACGCGCAGGCCAATAAGAAGTCACCTGGTCGATAAAAATCACCAATTATGTAATCGGAGAGTGTGGTCATTATGGTTTTCGTACAACGTTGCCAGAGCTTTAAGAATCCCATAACAAATTTGGAAAAGTGTTCTCTTTTATAATTCATAAATTGGAAAATAATGTTAATAGAATAAATCCAACGAAACAAGCACATTATAAAATGAACGTTCTATCATATTTTTAATATTGTTAATAATAAAAAGTCCCATTTATAATTATTATCACTACATAATCAGTTCTTCTATTTTTTCATAGTTAAACATGGCAATGTCGAATGTTTCGACTGCATTCCTTTCACGGTTTCAGATAAACTTGCCAAAGTATATATGCGATTTACACAGTTTTCTAATGCGTTCGATAAAAGTAAATAATTAGTTTCTTTTGAGCAAACTGGAGTCATTTGGAAATTGTGGTTCGTTTTCAAGATCAGTTACCCTTTAAACTTTAAACCAATCATTAATTGTCCCTTCAGGAGAACCTCGAGCACCCATTTGGGCCCCCTGCTATTTAGCATCTTTTCAAAGGGTTTCATGATTGTTTCAAGTACAGTAAGTTTCTTTGTTTTGTGAACCATCTTAAATTCTTTTTAAATGTTAACACTGCAGAAGATTACGGAATGCTTCAATCTGAATGAGAGGAGTGATTTTAATGGCATGTAACTAAATTTTTATAAGTGTTTTTGCATATTTTTCCAGGATCGCTATTCTTTAACTCGTTTCGGAGAAAAATCGGTATCGGTAAGACTCAGTTATCGACAGCCGTCGGTAAGTCGCATGTGCGGCATTCTGTATACCTTTTCACCGACCGATATCGCGAATTCGAGTCGATGAGAATCGGTATGTCTACCGTGATCTAATAAGCCCCACGGTAACCGTTATCGATTTTCGTTAAAAGGAAATTTCCATTATTTGTTGATGTTTGGCTGGAATTGCGGATTATTTAAGTGACTTTTTAATATTTGAAGAGAAACTATATTGTGTATAGTGTCTAATCTAGTGTTTTATAAGTCCTTCCCATTTTTTCCTCAAAATTTTTCTGCAGCAAAATTTGAATGGCTCTCCTTGTCCTGAATCAAATGATCCCTCTGAGCGGTATCATAACGCTTAGTTTTGATAGAACAAGAAACTCCTTTAAAATAATGTATATCTGTACTTATCCTATCTTTGAGACTTGAAAAAAAAGAGAAATACATGTTAACGCCAGATCAATTCTTCAATGCTAGTTGACTAAATTTCGAGTTTTTGAGGTTGTTAATGTTAATATAAACATGAATTGTATAGTTCATGATAACAGATAAAAGATATGTCACTATCACTATCTATTATCTAATTATATGACCCTACCTTCCAATGAAACCAAAAAATAACCTCTAATCTTCTTCTTTTTAATCCTTTATTGGGTAATATCACAAGGGATAATTTGCTCTAATCTTCAACGTGTCCTTTGGTTTGTTTACAAATTTGACAGTTCGCCTCATCGCTCATTGGCCACATGTACCGAATCGAGTAACATCACTTCTATGCCGATAATTTTTGGTTGCAATTCCGAGCGTCGAAAACCGTGGCATACAGAATAGCGTTATATTAGTCCCGTCGGCCGCGCAACCGATGGCTGTTGTTAACATACCGATACCGAGGACTGTCAATGCCGCGTACAGAATAGCGCTCCAGGAGTAGGACACGGAAGAAGTTTGATCATAAATAAAGAATTCAAAAATATTGTGGTTTAATTTCCCAAGAAAATATAAAAGAAATAAAGAATTCAAAAATATTGTGGTTTAATTTCCCAAGAAAATATAAAAGAAATAAAGAATTCAAAAATATTGTGGTTTAATTTCCCAAGAAAATATAAAAAAAGAATGAATAATATACCACAAGGAACATACAGAAGATATAAATTTAATGATTCCATTATATCGTGGATATCAGTAATTAAGGATCTGGGAGTATTTATATTGATTCATCTTTGACATTTTCCTTCCACATTGATAATACGGTATCGAGAGAACCATTACTGGGTTTTGTGAAAAGGTTTACTAGAGATTGTGGAAATATTTATGCAATTCGATAAATAAACAATTCCCTTGTCAGACCTATTCTGGAATATGCATATTCGGTTTGGAATCAGGTATATGCATGCCACATTCAGAAAATAGAGCAAGTTCCACATACATTTTTAACTAGCATTTAAGTCTAATATTCCCCGTTTAGAAGAATATAGATATGATTTCAATCTCCTCTACAAGTTCCAACTCTCTCCTCTGAAAACCCGAATAAATCATGATCTTAAAAATATGTTCAAAATATTAAATTCCCTTTCTGAGCTCTGGATCATAAAATATGTTCTATCAATATCTCTTACATATGAACATAGTCCATAATTCATACATTTCCAGAACAATACGTTTGGCAAATATCATGCCCCAATAAAAAATTTTCAATAGTTATGAGCGTCTTAGGGCCAGTTGTATGTAACTTAGTTGACCAATTGATCAACTGAACCAGGTTCACATGTTGACCATAGTCAAATCAATCAATCGTTGTACAAAAGATGTTCGTGTTGTGATCAGTTGAACCACAGTCAAATTAATATTTTTATGTTGGTTATCCGAATCTCTAGTAACATTCGAGCATTTTATCAATATTGTTGGTACACTCCGCGTCATATAAAACTGGTACAACTGTTATAATCCAAAATAGTGTTCTTGTAGCTGTGTAAATTGATCTTTTAAAAATTGTCAATGCTAAACCAGCTGTTATGGTATAATTTCTAGGGCAGTGATGCCAGCTCAACAAAAATGTTAGTATATGTAATGATGAAATTAAATTTTGTAAAGCAATAAAACAAATTGGGAAAAAGAAAAATATATTATATCATTTATACACAAACAGTAACTAGCTTAAATTTAGAAATAGTGTGATATTGTAATAAATACAAAAGTATTACATTTTTACAGTTTCGAATATTTTTTTAAATAAAATTTGGTTGGTTAATTAGATGACTGATTTAAAAAAAGGTGAGACAAGGATCAAACTGTTATAGGAAAAATTGGAAATGGAAGACCAGTTTTAACTAGAATAGAGCTAAACATAGCTTTATCTGATTATTTATACGAAAATCCCTTCAATACGTCAAGACATGCAAAAGATACAGAAAACTAATGCTTCAGTAACAACAGAATCGAGAAAAATTAGAAAACCTGATTCAAACAATTGTGCATTTGTAGCCATAAAATTTCAAAAATAACTACAAAATTTCAATAGAAATGTTTACAGTTTTAGATTTGGATACGAGATCCACGTAATTCAGAATTAAATCATTTCAAATAAATGAACTAACAAATAGATCATAGACCATGGTAGCATGAAAGCCATGGAAGTTTACATTCAATAATTAATAACGTGTCATACCCCCATTATTATTGATAAGTTCTTGTAATCTTGTAGGCATTGAGTCAGTTAAATTTAATGTTATATGTTCATCTTCTCTCAAGCTTTCCCAGGTTTCTTCTATTAGTGTCCATAAGAGCTCTTTGTTTCGTGGAATTGTATTTAAATTTTTTAATTTTTTTACCATAAGCCTCCAAACATTTTCTATTGGATTAAGGTCTGGACTTTTAGCGACCCATGGTAGCGTTTCAATGTTATTTTCAGCAATATAATTGCGTACGCTGCGAGCAGTATGTGCACTGAGCAATTATCATGCTGAAAAATAAAATTATCATTGGGGAAGATTTCCCTAACCGATGGTAACATCACTCCATCTAAAATATCCAAATAATTCCTCGCATTTAATCTTCCTTCGATTCTCCAGCACATTCCTAAACATCCTCTATACATCCAAGCCCAAACATTTACAGAAAATCGTCCAGACTTATCATTAGAAGAAATATAATTTTCATTAAACCTACTTCGAGGAGGTCTATAAACTCTAATATGGCCGTCATTATGTGATTGGAATACTTTTTCATCGGAAAAAATTACCCTGCCCCAAAAATTTAATGTATCGTTTAAAAGATAATTTAAGGCAAATATTATTCTACCTTGCTTATGTTCTTCATTTAGTTTGTATTTCCGGGCGGCTGCACAATTCTTTAAAGTAGTTTTTTTCATTTTTCTTAATGCGGTTGTTATTGAAGCATTGAAGTTTACTGCAACTTTTGCATGTCTTGTAGTATGGAATGGATTTTCCCTCAAATAATCAGTTAATGCTTCGTCTTGCTCCGCTGTAGTTATAAATGGTCTTCTAGTTCCTCTTTTTCTGCTAACAGTTTGATCGTTATCCCACCTTTTTTTAATGTTTTGAATCGTGGTTTTGCTTCTATTAAACTCTTGTGCAAGTCGTCTAATGGACCAACCATCCTCTATTTTGGAAATGATTCGCATTTTATCGAATTCACTTAAATGTGCTGGCATCGTGGATAATGCGTTTTGTCAAATTTGACACATGTGTCTGTTTGTCATTTTGATTAGTTAAGTTTGGTTTACATAGGGAAAAAAAAGTGTACCAGTTTTATATGACGCGGAGTACTAACTTGAAAAATCGTCACAGTTTTTGTATACTGTGAAATCGTTAATCAATGACAGTCAATGATCAAAAGTGTGCTTGGCGTTAAATATCTTTTTGTGTGTTCTCTTTGATGTGAAAAGATGGCAGATAAAGAAAACAAGCATACTCCAAATTTTCGTTGCTTTTAAGAATCGACGTTGATTTCTTTTGTTGCTAAGCATAAAAACGTTACAGAGTGTAAGAAAACGGATGCAGAAAGTTCTCGGCATAAGAAAAATTTTTGGCTTCAGTTGGCTGAAGAATTTAATTCTATCAGTGCAACTACGCAACGAACAAGTGAAATGGCGTGGTTTATATAAAAAAATTAAATTGCAGTGCCTTTTGATATTCTGAATCTATCAAAAAACTCATTTTCCGTCCATTTATTAAAATTATTTTCTCTTGTTCGAAATATGCGAGCGTTTCTCCTTAAACCTAAAATCCAGTATAAAATCTCAATAAGGTATAAAAGTCGTATACAAATAAGTAAATAAACCTTCTCTCATCATTTCTAGAAAATCCTCATTATCCGTTAACTCTTCAAAATAATCCACGTTTTCCATTGTAAACAATAAAAAGTTGTAAAATTATAGGTTATATAACAGTTAATTATAAGATGTCACATCAGAATTTGACGCTCATTCCATGAACTTTAGTTAAACCACCATTTTTGGTGGTTCAGTAAATTGCAGAGTTAACCAAAATAATTCTTGACTACGTTTCGTACAACACTCTCATAGCTGTGATCGTGGATTAACCATAGATAGCTAAGTGCCTACGAGACAAAAAATGGCCAGATACTTCCCCTTCTGAGTAAAAGCAAATCCTATTGAACATGCATAGAAAAAGTCAAAATATAGGGATTTAAGAACAGACCCACCTCGAAATCTTGTGCAGGCACCCCCACCACCTTCTCAAAGGGGTGACACGCGCGGCCTCATATTTTATTTTTTTTCTCGAAAACGGTAAAACATAGAAACTTCTAGTTTTCGCCATTCGAAAGGTGATTAAATTCTACATTTTCCGGTTATTTTTATATTTTTAAATAATGCTTCATTTTTTCGTTATTCAGAAAAATGTGGTAGCAGACTGTTTTGCTAAGTAAGTTTTTCGGGTATTACTCGAAAATGGATCATAATACGAAAATTTTATAGGAATACAAAGAAGATCACACAATTTCCTATCGATCGGTATATAATAAGTTGGGATTTTTTTTATTTATAGCATCCAGTAGCGTCCGAATGTTAGGGTTTCGGACAAATTGTAGTGCAGCGCCTTACACGTTATTTTGTCTTTTTCAAATACGGTAAGACATAGAAACATCTGGTTTGCGCCATTAGAAAAGTGATTAAGTTTTACATTTCCCAGTTATTCTAATATTTTTTGATAATGCTTCATTTTTTCGTTATTCAGAAAAATATGGCTGCAGCATGTTTTGCTAAGTAAGTCTTTTGCCTATTACTCAAAAATGATTCATTATATAAAAATTTTATAAGAATACAAAATTGAAGATCACACAATTTCCTATCGATTGGTATATAAGAACAATAAGTTATTAGGATTGTTTTTTATTTATCGCATCCGGTAGCGTTCGAACGTTAGGGTTTCGGGCCAAAATGCGGAGCAGAAAATATTCGACTAAAAAACTGAACTTGTCTTATAAAATATAAAATAGAACACTTTTAATATACTTTGTTGAGTTTGAAAAAAAAAACTAATAATATCGGGGTCTACCACGTAAATAATAAAATAAAACAGTACCTACAACTAATCATTCCAGTATTTGATATAAAAACAACAGTTTTTTTCAAATGAGTATAATATAGAAGAATATTAACTGAAAAATATAAACATTTTCCTAATAAACAAATAAATAAATAATATGAAGTATGAACTACGAGTAATTACAGCATTCCTTGCAGGTACATAGTTGTGTGCACTTTAATTTTTTAACAAAACATTTACATCTATGATTACAAATTTTGCAATAACATTTAATCAAAGTTTCTGTAAGTAATTTAATATTTTCTATGGTGGTCCGAATTGGCACCCATTTATTATTTTCAAGCGACCATCCCCAATCAGATAGACATCGTAATTTTTGGAAAGTCTTTGTCAACTGATCCCAAACAAAACCACCTTGATAAATGCACCTTCTAATGTGCAATGAAAGGGCATTTAATGTTGGAGGTAGATTTTCAATAGATCTGTTTTTTTTTAAATAACTCCATCCGACACAAATCTAGGCTTTCAGACTCTGAATGTTTGTCATAAAGAAATATGACAAACAAAAGAATGCTGTAATTAGTTCATACTTCATATTATTTATTTATTTGTTTATGAGAAAAATGTTTATGTTTTTTAGTTAATATTCTTCTATATTAAACTCATTTGTTTTTGAAAAAAACTGTTGTTTTTATATAAAGTACTGGAATGATTAGTTCTAGGTACTGTTTTATTTTATTATTTACGTTGTAGACCCCGATATTATTAGTTTTTTTTTCAAATTCAACAAAGTATATTAAAAGTGTTTTATTTTATATTTTATAAGACAAGTTCAGTTTTTTTGTCGAATATTTTCATAACTCCAAGAGTTCATCCATTTCTCAAATGTGGTTGTAAAAAATCCAAACAATCAATAAAACTCAAAGTCCAAATCACAAATTTTAATATTGTCCACCAAAAGGACAAAATGTTCAGCAACTAGTTTCGGTACGAAATTTCCATCATCAGGCTACAATAGAAATGTTATACTTATCAAAAAAGATCTTATGAGATAATGTTGAAGATCTCATGAGATAATGTTAAAAGTTGAGACAAAATATATTAATTAATTATTATTAATATTAATAAATTTTGTCTCAACTTTTAACATTACCTCATAAGATCTTTTTTGATAAGTATAACATTTCTATTGTAGCCTGA
>CAJUYH010012164.1:0-10310 GCA_910591685.1 Galerucella tenella | reverse complement strand
TTAGCTGTGATGAACCAGTTTTCAAATACTTCTGAGATATTTTTTTTTCCTTTCTGCATCCAAAAACCAATAATGTATTTCCTACCATTCTTTCCTATATTATTTTATATCTTCTATAGCTTATTGATACCGTTATCATCATATTCTATAACAAAACCATTCCTTCCCTACTAACAAATAGTAGAGTTTCTCAAACTATTATTTGCCGTCACGTCATACATTGTCCATCTGGATCTCTTATCCATGAAATGGATGAGACCGAATTATGACGTCATTAACGTATTCCTTAACAAATGTCAACGTAAGCTTTATTTCTTACTTCTGACAGCTCAGTTGTCATACTTTGTATGCAAATATTAACATATGTCATTGATTATAATTTTGAGGTTGAGTGTAAAATAACATTTAACTAATATAAGACAAACGTATAACAGCAGAATACGTCACCGATTATGACGTAACGGCAAAGGATGGTTGAACAAACTCTACATTCGACTCACCAAATGGTGACACATGAATTTAATTTGTTTTGAGAAAGTCTGAACGTTTCTTTAAAGCTTGCAAAACTTTGTCCACCACAGATCCCATTTTTGTTCATTCACTCATCAAAATTTTTCACAAGTCCTGGTAGGTATTCCACCAATATTTTCTGCAGTTCATATATTTTTCTACCTCAGTAAGTATTCCTTCAATACTATAAGTTATATTGAAATTTAGTGTAAAGATTGTCCAGAAATTAGCCACGATTACGTACTGGGAATAGATGCCTTATATAGTGTGACGTGCTTTCTCACCTCACTCAGGTTCTTACCAACTAGATACGTCATTTTGGACACCCTTGATGTGAAACCTTTCAAATAGATGCTCGGGCGCCAGATTTTTTCACGTGGTTTGCTCCACGACCCCTTAACTCTCAGCGTCAAGAGTTTCAGATAGCCTCAGATAGAGGTTACTATAAACCCTTAGACGGCTTTGTTACTGAGTATTAAGAAAAAACTCATTATATCAGTTCGTATATTTCAA
The DNA here is from genome assembly GCA_910591685.1 of Galerucella tenella. NCBI lineage: Eukaryota > Metazoa > Arthropoda > Insecta > Coleoptera > Chrysomelidae > Galerucella > Galerucella tenella. The sequence continues at coordinate 9,287 of CAJUYH010012164.1, read as the reverse complement.
AATTGATTCAGTATAATATACAGAAACAAAATATATTCAGAGTTATAAAAATGGTAAATTCAATATATCAGCGGTACCAAACAGAATGAATATATACAGTGAGCAAGTGTGAAAAAAAAACCATATTTTATGATGCCACATGCAAAACTTCACTAGTATTACTCATATAAGCAACGATACAATAAAAATAGGTGTGAGCAAACGAGTATATTCATTTAAAAACAGTCCAAGGAGTGCAAGCAGTTTTTAATACTTTGGTGAGCAGAGTTGAAGCCAGAATAGTATATTTAAGTCTAAGTGAAACGTAAATTAGTTGTAAACATACATATAATATAATATAACATGAGTAAATAAATAGGAATACTTGCAAAAATAGTAGTAAAAAAATGTTACTGCGGAAACTTTTTTATTTTTATTCCTTGAAAATCAATATTTCACCGGGCGCGTCAAAATATATATCCCATCATAGTAAGTTTTAACAGAAATGTAGTGTTCGTTTGAAAATTTACGGAACCAATGAGCCTTTGGAAATAGTTTTATCAGCCATTTATGTTATCAAATACATTCTTCTAATAATATATGTTTATGTTCAGGACATCTTTGGAAATAAACTGGAGATGGGAGTACCATAAAACCGAATAATATTATGATTTTTCTTAAACTATTTTAAGAGCAAACAAATTTATAATTTATAAATTTAGTCTTATGATGCTCTTATCGTTCAGCTTTATCATACTCTTAAAGCAGCTCTGGGATTTGTTACTCTTATAAATGTTTTAATAATAAGTTTTATGGTTATCCTAAAAACGTTATGCTAGGCTTCAAAATTTAGCTAGTAGGTTTTAAAAAGATGTTTTAAATTACTCCTGAAAACCGTCCTAGGATTCTCCCTTTTATCGTGAAGCCTACTTGTGACAGCTTTATAAGTATCCCAAAGATGAAGAAGTTTTATGAAAATGGAATGAAATAAGCTTTATAGGTATCCTGTATACCAAGTTGAAACTCAAATTGTAACTTGGGCAGTGCTTAGCGTATGCCGACCATCCCATTTTCAATGCCATACTATGACGTATCGCAAATAAGCGGAAAGAGATTGTTTCATTAACAACAAATAAATGAGTTGCATTTTGTGATTAAGTATTTGCAGCTTGAATGATTGTTCAGTTTATGAGTTCCTTCAACATCTTGTTTTGTTTAAGACTACAATTCCATCAATTCTGTTGAATTTTTATTATAATTTCCAAGTGAAGTAATACATTGCCAGTATTTTTGGAAAGAGAAAAAGATATTTTTTTCGAGTCATGTCACTCGACCAAGATTGCCATTTCAGAAGATTCAAAAAGGGGGCGTTAGCTGAATGCCAACGTCAAAAACATTTGACATTTGCCTGAAAATATGCAGAATAATGTCTTATCCATAGTCTTGGATATGAGTAATTTCCCCTTCATCCATTTCAAAGATACTGCCTTGGTGCGAGTCTTTACAGTAATTCTATTCCGAATATTTATTATTTCCAGTTGTATTATGTTTCTTCATATCATTTTACAATTATTCATAACACCCCTTCATCATTTTTTTTCACAAAAAAGCTGTGTATTGCGTAACTGTGTTTGCAGTTCACCCAATCCAGACTATACATTTCAATGGATAGAATAGATTTGGCGATGGGAATATTATTATGTAAAGTTCAAAAGGAAGCTTTTCCTAACGAAACAAAACTTTTCCACCCGCTTTAGAGCGCATTTTGTATTTTATATTGCTGAATTCTATAGTGGTTTTATCTTATAATGGAATACCAGTTATTCTTTCGGAAAAGTTCACAAATCTTTATCTTATTTCAAATTGGACGAAATCTGTTCTCGATTGAGATATATTCTCCTTCCATTCCTTCTGGGCAGACTTTCATCAAAATTCAATTGTTCCATTCAATTACTGAACATTGAATTCACATAATTTTTCAACGTTTTTTTCGAACCACACTGAATATAACAATAAGAAATGAGACCAATAACTCTATCAGAAATTTTTCAATCCAAACATGAAAGTCAATTTCGCTTGATAGCCTGGCACGACATTTGACAAACTACATACGATAATAATGGACGAGTTCTATACAAGGGAAGTGCTGCCAACATAACGGGCAAAAAAATACTGAAAAGGTTAGTCGCATAAGGAAGTGGTTTTTTCGACCAATTTTTGGTTTTTCTTATATATTTTGAGTCCCTCTACCACCCATGCTGTACCCGAAAAGTTTGGAGGTCTTTTTAGTTTGGGGTATTTTGCACCTTACAGTTGACCGAAAACGAATGTCAATTGTCAGCTGTCAACACACTGCTTTACTTTGTTTCGTTTGGCTTGGTTTTGCTTGCTTGTGTTTCTGGTATATTGGATACTAATTTTTATTCTAAATCTGTTAGTGATTTGTGATACTCTGATCTGCTTTTATTATTGCAAATATCCTCGAGAAGAGTTATTAGAAATTCTATAGCCTATCTTTAGTCTAGTATTAGTTTACTATTAGACATGGATTCTGTAGTGCTTTTACCGTCAGATGTTCCTGGGGCAATGTTACAAGAAAATGTACGTTTGGAGGACCATTCTGTCAAGGAATTGAAAAGGTGGTTGGAGTGCAGATCCCTCAAACAAACTGGGTCGAAGGATGAACTTATTAAGAGGTATGTTGAATTGCTGAAACTACTTCATTATTCTTATATTTGAATTTTTCAGAATTAACGACTGCATTGATAATGGGGGAATAAACAAGATGTTTCTAGGCATCGACCAAGGAAAATGGTATGACATGAAGAGAAATATTATTCAAATTCCAACTTCATACAAGGGTACGTTTGATGTATTCCAAGAAAATTTGAAGTGGTCAAGATTTCCATCACGCCCCTTGCCTCAGTATTTCAATAAAGGCCATATATTTACTTATATAGTGGATGAAAATATTGAAAGCGAAAATCCAGAAGTTGTTGAAAGGGATAACAATTCAATAGTAACAGTAAAGCCATTTAGAAGAGGTTCACAATATGTAGACAGTGACCACCTGAGCCAAATTTATGATTCACTTATTAAATGCTACTATTATTGTAAGTGTAAATGTCAAGCATCATTTGACAAAAAAATTAAACATGATGTTATAATATGCGTAAATAACATATCTGGAGCTGTTGTTCAAGGTAAATGTGATTGCAAACAGTCTGCAATGGGCAAGTGCAGCCATATTACTGCATTATTATTATTTTTAACAAAGTATATAGAAGAACATGGTCATGTGCCTGTAGCTTCTACAAGTAAGCCATGTGAATGGGGACAAGGCTCCAATAAAAGGGAACCAGGACCAGTGTCTACTCATATTTATCCCATAAAGCGGTATAAACCTGCAGAAAGATGTGTTTATAATCCACTTCCAACTAATTATTGTAGAAATCTTGACATGAATGCTTTTTTAGTGAACATTCAAAACGGGAGTGAAGAAACCATGTTTGAAACATTATTTTCAATTAAATATAAAGAATTTGAATTTAGCCTCAATGAACTTGAGGTAATACAAAAACAAACCAAAATATTTATCGATAATATGAATATTTTTTTAAATGGTTATACCAATCAATTGGTTCAATTACCTGGCTCTTTCCCTCAAGGTAGTCATAAATGGATATACTGGAGAACCTATTTTATAACATCATCCAATGTCCATATTCAGGGCTATTCTGTAAGTAAAGTGGTTATCGCAGTTGTTAACCATAGCAACTCTGCTAACAACTTTCGATAATGACTTTAGTAACCACTTTTGAAATTTTGGTATTCTCTAATTTACGGTTCTCAACTGTTGTTATGATAACAACCTTCAAGACCCAAACGTAAAAATGGACGTGACAGCGCCGCAAAATAGTTCTAATGTGCGCAAAATAGGTCTAGTCGTTTCTTTGCTTTGACAGAGTAAATAATTATAAACTTCAAATATCTTTGTGATTGTTTATTTTTTCGGTTAAGCTAAATTTAAATATATAGTTTACGATCAAAATCCTTTTGAAAACGAATTAAAATAATTTAAAGACAAAATAAATGAAATTTGTAGCTGTATTGAATAGGTATGATGGATTCTTATTAAGACACGTACAGTAGGATTTATAAAGAATGACCAGAAATAATAATTCTCTATAACAGAGAAAATTACCTAAAATGGTCAACTAAAGTTCTTCTTGTTCTACTACCTAAAGCTAAAATGTTCACATTTTCTTGTCTCTGAATTGGGTCTGGAATGTTTATATTCTCTTCATCATCCGGACCAGTGGCCCTAAATCATCCATGTGTATTAGCTTTGATACATATATTGTGCAAAGCAGCACATGCATATAGAATAAATAAATAAAGACATTCCAATAAGTGTCTGACGCAAGTAGTTTTCGTTAACAACTCCTCTGGAGCAGTTGCCAGTGAACCACTTCTCATAGCCACTTGTCATTATGCATAGCAACTCTTATAACGACTTCACTTCAATAGTGAATACCAATTTCGCGTTTAGCAACTGACCTTGAACATAACGACAATTTACAGTTGCTATCCATAACAACTTTGCTTAGTGAATAGCCCTGATTGTTTGTGGTTTAAAAAGTGTCCAGGCAAAAAAAAACTTTCTACTTAAAAATTTATGGCTTCAAACGAAACCAGTTTGTACTACTGCGATGCAGTATGGAAAAAAAAATGAATCCATTGCAAGAAAAAAATATAATTCTTACATTAACGCAAGCCAAAAAATAGAAGAATGTGGACTTGTTGTTAATAAACTTTTTCCTTTCTTAGCAACAAGTATAGATGGGTTAGTTAGGAATAGTGATGGGTCAATTGACCACATTTTTGAAATTAAATGTCCAAAAGTCTTGGAAAAATGCAAAAATATTGTAAACTTTGACACATTTCTCACAAAAAGCCAATTAAATAATTTCTGCCTGTCTAAAATAAATGATAAAATATTTTTAAAGCCAAATCATCCATATCTTTATCAAATATTAGTCTCATTATTAATATTTGATATTGATTATTGTAATTTGATCATTTGGAATCCAAGTGGGATACTCATAGTTCCTGTAAAACGTGAAAACTATTCTGATACAATAAGGCTTATAATCGACAAAACTAAAAATTTTCATGAAAATGTATTTGTTCCAGAAATGTTTGCCATGAAAGTTGTTCGGGGGCTAAGTCCTATCTGTTTGGGTTAAAAGTTGAATTTTCTTTAAATATAATATTTAAACAATTTTTAGTACAGAGTAGCAGTCTATCATTAATGACTTATTAATTTTCAATTGATAAACTTGTAATTGTGTATTAAATCCTGTTTGTGATTAAACTTGTAAAAGCTAACATGTGTTTATAGAGTGATGTTTTTATCTTTTGTATTTCTAATTTAACTAGATAAATAAAATAAAGTGTTAACAGAAACAAAATGCTTTAATTACACCTTCAATTATTGGTATTGTATAAAATTCTACAGTGATTTGGTATGTTTTTTTTGTGTTATCAATATTTATATATATATATATATATTATCTTAAAACCCTTCTACCACTAATTTGGTAAGGTAATATTCCAAAAAGTTGCATAAACTACAAAATATGTTATCAAACAATTTTTCAAATACAAATCTTTATTTAACCAAAGGTTTTTCAAAATTTACAAGAAAGCACACAATACTGAAAATATTTGATATTATTGGTAACATAGTAATAGGACAACGGTTACTTAATATTCTATATAATTTAATCCTACGAATGGCACGTTCAACATGAACTCTGGATTTGGCAATTTTCTTAGTCAGACGTTCTTCTTCTGCTGTCAGTTTATCCCTTTTCAAAAGAAATGGTGGAGTGATCACTTTAATTTTAAGTTCATTCGCTAAATCTTGAAGTAGGAAGCCTCTATCTGCTAATAAACAGTCATTTTCTTGCAGAAAGTTCCTTATGTCACACTGTGCAAATAGTTCACTATCAGATATAGAGCCTTCAAATCCTTCACTGCAGTATATTATGGCACCACTAACTGCAATTACAACTAGAAATTTAATTGTGTTGGTGTGCTTGTAACTGGAGTAAGTATTTCCTTGCTGCCTGAAGTTTCTTGCCATTTGCAATGATATCTCGGTAGCATCCATAACCCCAAGAATTTTATCCTCAAAATATTTGAAACAATAAGGAATGTCCTTAATATTTCTAGATGCTAGTAATAAATCACCTCTTAGTCCAATGATTTGGTGGTACATAAATTGAACCCAGGTAAAAAATATCACTGATATGTATGATTTGTTTGTATTACAAAAAAAATGTCAATTCCTGTAAAGTGTATCCTCGTCTCAATCTTACTAGCACCAAACATAACTTGTCTCTATTGGAAAATTTTGAATAGAAATTCTTCCTAACTCTAAGCTGCCTTTTATATTTGAATTGGTATTTTAAGTCATTCATTACATTTTCATCTAAGAATGAGTATAGCGCTTCAAAATGTGAAGGGTTGAGTCCAGTAAAGTATCTAAACATGGCAGTATTTCTTTTCAGGTTTTTGTATGAAAAATAGTTTTCCTGATAGGAGTATTTTTGTCCACAGCGAAGTTTTGAATAGACTTGTACAATCTTGTTTCGTATTTGGTATCCTTTTTTTCAGTTTAGTGTGTGGTTGCATTACACTCGGCATTACATTATTGGTAGAACTATAGCTGTGTTCCAAAATACTTGTAATAGGTGTAATTGGAGATGAACTGTCAGAAAATTGATCATCAACAACCATTGGAATATCTGATACAGTAGGAAGTTCTTGTAGACTCGGTTGAGTCAACCCTGCATTTACTTCAGCGTCAGTAGACCCTACATTACAATAGGGTTTTGGATCTACACAATTTTTATCAAAATGTTCACTACATATGTAAGTGGTTTTGTTGATTGTGTCAAAATTCAGATTTTGGTTGCCACACAACTCAATCCATTTGAGGCATCTGCTGGGACATCTCTTGGGTTTGGGAAACGGAATAAACTTAATGGCATTCCGTCTTCGTCCTCTAACCAAAACTCTTGTATTATTTTTACAATTTTGATATGCACAACGCTTCATCGCAATTTGTAAAGTATAATCACAACGAAGATACAAATGAGGATGGACTAACTCTTCTCGAGGATATTTGCAATAATAAAAGCAGATCAGAGTCTCACAAATCACAAACAAAGGTAGAATAAAAATCAGTATCCAAATACCAGAACACAAAACCAGAAACACTAGCAAAAGAAGCAAAGCCAAACAAAGCAAATATTTATTGACACTGTTGACAGACAGCTGACATTAGTTTTTCGTTAACTCGTCAAAAATGTCAAAATACCCCAAACCAAAAAGACCTCCAAACTTTTCGGGTACAGCATGGGTGGTAGAGGGACTCAAAATATATAAGAAAAACCAAAAATTGGTCGAAAATACCACTTCCTTATGCGACTAACCTTTTCAGTATTTTTTTGCTCGTTATGTTGGCAGCACTTCCCTTGTATAGAACTCGTCCATTGAGTTCACGTGAAACGCATTGTTTAATATAAGTTAATTGGCTTCCTGCATCGAAGACAGCACGTAAGAATAATTCTTGATTTTCATTCGATCTTACAAAAATACATGCGGTTTGCAAATACACATTTTCGAGACGACCTGTAGAAAACGCGGTCACAGCTGATTGTTCGTTAGAGCTGCGACTTTGCTCGTTTTGTGTTATATCTTTATTTTTCGGTTTAAATGAAGGATCGCACAAAGCAGTAACATGTCGACCTTTACACCATAGAGAATGTCTATGCTTTACACCTTTTACACGTAATGTCTTTTGTTTTACAAAATTTAGATCTATGATTCAACCCGGTACAACGGAAGCATCTATTACAGTCCTGTAAAAGTTTCTTTTTATCGTTCAAATTTGTGAAAGTACTAAAACAGTCTTTAGTCAAATGATTTTTATTTTTACAAAATAAACACTGGTCATTAGTCGTACTCAATAATCCCTGAGCAGTAAATGTTTCGTTATTGCTGGATTTAAATCGATTTCGCGGTTCGTTACGCGTCGAATGTCCAAAATTTGCTCGCGCACTCGCGTGTATTTTATCGTCTTTATTTTCATTACTATGAGCTTGCTCAAGCGCGTTCACTTCGATTTTTATAAAGTTCAATAAATCAGCGATCTGTTTTTCGTAATTTACTGAGGCCGGCTCTGTCGTAACCGATATCGAGCTCGATCCGTTCGATAATTCAATTTCATTTGCCGCACTTCGTATTTTAATTTTATTAAATTGAACTCGCAAGCTATACGGTAAAACATTAAAAATCATGGATTTAACCATTAACCCGTACTGATCAGCTGATATGCCCAAAGATTCCAACGAGCACGTTATCGAGGACGCCGTATTGTATAGCCGTCGTAAGCCACTAACATCCTTGTCGTATTTTACCGACGGAATAGCGCATAGTTTTTGTACGTAACAGTCAATAATTCGTTCCGATTGTCCATATTCTGCTTTTATTAAATCGATTGCATCATTATAAGAGTTTTGATTACAAGTTAATCCCGAAATCGTTAGAGCCGCCTTACCCGTTAATAGCGACTTCAAATAGGTAAATTTACAATTTATACTTAACTCTGGATTATTGTGAATAGCTTGACTGTATTGCTCCCAGAAAGCTGGCCATGCTTCCAAGTCGCCGTTAAATTTTAATAAATCAAGTTTAGGTAGTCTTACCGATTTCTGGTTGCTTTGGGTCTGTACGTTACCTCCACTCATATCTGTATTCTGAGTGATATCCTGGGGAATTCGTGAATACCCAAATCCCACGTTCTGCGGCTGATCGCCTATCGTTATCGTTCTGCCTTTTATAGCCACTTCTAAGCTTGCAATAGCATCCATAGCATGGATGTCATATTCCGCCACCTTATCACATTCCGTTTCGAACAATTCTTCTGATACAGTGGGTAAAATTTTCGAGTTTAGTTCGTTCAATGTAACTCGTAAAAGTTTGATTTTTTCACACATAACTGAGAGCTCGCCCGGTAAAATTTCCGTTGATTTTACGATCTCGTCAACGGTTTTGCACAATTTTGTTAACTGTCTGCGATAATTTGTACGTAAAGACACTTCGATTTTTGATTCCATTTCTAAAATGTTATTTCGGTTCACGTTAATTTAATTTTCAACAAACACTTCCCTGGTTTCGGCACCAAAATGTGAAATATGTCTTTAAATAAAACACCGGTTCGTTGAAAAGTGTTA
>CAJUYH010012163.1:0-10312 GCA_910591685.1 Galerucella tenella | reverse complement strand
CCTACGGAATATTTGCCGAATATTTTATTGTTATTAAACAGATTGCATTAATAATTTGAAGCATTGGGATTCATCATGCACCCCTTAAACCATTTAACTATTCGCTATTGCCATAACTTTAATATTACCGTTACTGGAAGACATGTAATGATTGTGATTCTTCAGTCTGGGATTAAGTTCTTAGAGCTCTCGGACGGAGAACACATACCTTGTACTGGGAAGGCGCAAATACGCCTTATGTTAGTTATGTTGTACCTTTTAATTGCAAACCAGAATGGTTGGTTAAATCTAGTAGATCATACCGACCCCGTTTGACTAAGAAGTGTAATTCAATGTCCGCCGGGGCCTATAGCCCGGGACGTAGTTGTTTTTCTTAGTTGAACGATCACTGTTTTTATAAAAACATTCCTCAAAACTTTGTAAAGCGTTAGAATAATATATTTATTCTTCGATATCCATTGGTACACGCTTTACTAAATACCACAATTTCACAGGAAATTGTAATAATAATTTATGATGATGATTTCCTAAGAAATTCACAAAAATGGTAAAAATGTCATGTTTTAGTATTTAGCGTGAAAATTTGAACCTGAAAGTATTATGGGTAAAGTTAAACTAAAGTCAAATGAAAAAAGTAACAAATATTGTTGCATTTACTACTCCAGCAATCATATCAAATTGAGAACTTTAATACTTACAGAATTGGTGAGTTTCCGTTGATAATGAACTTGAATAAATGTATAAGCTGACATTGATAGCCTCATTGGAAACTGTACATAATAATCTTTGACATACCAGTACTCTGTCATGCATTTCTTGAAATATGTATACAAAGACAAACTGGCAACTGCAATCAATATTTAAGATAAAATGGTTTGTAAAGTTGAGTATATCCAAAATAGAAAAGTTTTGAAACTTGTGCTTTATTATGTTTTGTGTATACCTTGTGGTATATTCTTTATTATTTCTGTTATTTTTTGGAGAATCTAGTAAACTGACACTCACAAAATTCACCCGTTATTGAACAATTCACAACAGGATTACACAATGTGCAAAGTTTACTGTTGATTTTACAAAGAAAAGTTTTAAGGAAGTTTTGAAAATTGGTAATAGATTTTGATGTGTTCAGCTCATTAGAAATCTGTGTCATCAGTTTACGTCTATCGTTTCACAGTGTCGTTTACATTTATAGAGCCGTGGCTTCGTAAAATATTTTATTTGTACAGTTCAGTAGTGGTATGGGAATGAAGAAAATACAGTGCAATGGCAGTGGAAAAAAAGGAATGGGAAAATTCCTGATACCACACTTGAGAGTCCCCGGTTCCAGAAGGCTTGTTAAGACTGATTACTTCAAAAAAGGATGTCAGAAAGCTTATGGACGCAGAAAGGCTGGGTTGAAATGCTTTGATATATGCACGAACTGTGGCGGTATCTGTGGTAACAGTTATCTCTAGGTAGCGACGATGAAGAAGCAACGGAGACTATTATTGAGCAAACATATGATCAAATCGGGAACGAAGAGAATTGCGATAAAACTGACAGTCCCATCGAGGATGATGTAGATGAAATTCCGGTCTGTGGTGTTTCGATTGGTATTACAGACAATGAATTCACAATACCCGGTCCATCAAGAACAGCGAAGGAGAATACGCTGAATTTCAGGATATTGAATTGCATATCTTCTGTATGTTCCTTGTGGCATTACTTAATTCTTTTTTCTTTTATTTTTTTTGGGAATCAATAATAAAAGACGAAAAATCAAAGAAAGTGCTTCAATACAACTAAATGGAGATAAATGTGTAGCTAGTATTTAAGCCGAATGTAGTCAAATTTGGTTACCAATGTTAGAAAGAGAAATTTCCAATAATCAATTATCAGAATAGAATAAGTTTTTATTCAGGTTTTCTTATGATTTATCATTGGAATAGTTGTTAATCGATAAGTACACACTTCAATACAAAAAAAATCACAAAACTGAGTTATACATATTTTGGAAACAAAAATAACATACACAAAAAAAGTAACAACAAACGCGTTTCAAACATTTCCAAAATAAGCGAAAAAAAGCGCTATCCCAATAAAAAACCGTTCCTGGAACGTACACTTCACTGGATTCCATTTCTAGTAAACTATCATATCGTTAGAATGTCATAAAATAAAATATTTCATTTCACATTTTACCAGAGATATGATCTACTGTGAATGGACCTTAATAAAATTTGACAACAAAGTTTTGCAGTCTTAAACTTCAAAATATTATTGATTGTCTAGTTGTCATATATGTTTCGTTGTGTCAGATAGGGACCAAAAATTATTTAATAACTAATTCATCTTGACAACGGTAGCTGGAACGTCGAAATAAAAAATATAAAAACATTATTGTGGTTTGATTCCCAAAAAAATAAGAGAAAAATTGAATTGCATGTAGATCAGGCCTATTGTGGATACCACATTTAAAAAAAACGCACCACTTACTTTACCTCAAGGTGGAGTGGGAATGAGTTTTTTTGGAAAAATGCATGTTGGAGAACACTTTGCTGTACTCATACGTCTAAGCTATTGACTTTAAGGAAAAAATGTAAAGGTTTAAATTATGGGTAATTGTCTCTAGCTTCATTTTGTTATATCTGTGTTTACCATAAAATAAATCAGAAAGAAGGTATTGTCAAAAGACTGCTTTTAGACGCAATTTTTCCAATATGGCAAAAATACGAGGTGGTCAAAACATCAAAATCTATAAAATTATCAATTTTCAAAAATTCTGTAGCAGTTTTTTTAAATATGCCTGAAACACTGACTTAACATCGTCATCTTCAAAGGGCGCTTCATAGAAGGAAGTTTTGGAAAAAGATGGATAGACATAAAATCAGAGGTCTAGTACAATTAATGTTTCGAACACACAGTTATTGAAAATCGAATTTTTGCAAAAAAAGTTAAAACTGTTTGGTATCTTTTGCTCAACTTTTAACTCACAGTCAAATTTAATTTTTTTTATTGAAAAGTGAGTGTTACTGTGCATAGCCATGTATCAATAAATCTTCGATACGACGATTCGTGTCCTCTCGAGGCTAACATACCTGCCTCTTTTATTACAATTATTAACTAATCTTCAAAATCTAAATTCAGAGATATATCACACTCAAGATTTTCATGAATTTGAAATTACAATAAATGCTCGAATTGACGAACCTTCTGTTGAATGTACATACATTTTTAGCATCTGTAGTCGGTGTTGTTAAAACTTGATCTTTTATGTATCCTCAGACAAAAAAAAATCTAGATCTAAGTGTTCTGAATAAGGACCGTGGACTCCAAATACCTCGCCACAGATCCCAATTTGCGTACAACGCTAATGAACGACTCCACTGCGTTGTAATCTAGTTGTCTTGAAATGAATGGTCAATTCACTGTTGAAATTCCTCTCGTGGCTGTCATTGAATTACACCTATGCACATAAAAAGTGGCATCACAGCGACCACACTTTACTAGGATGCCAGTAACGTGGAAAGAAAAGAAAATATAGATAAATTCTAATGTGAAGCCCTGTTGGGCCACAGACAGGACTTGTATATAGCACAAAATGATAAACATAATAGTTATTTATGTAACTAGTGTGTAAAGTAGCCTTTTTTTTGACGAATGTGAATATTGTCGCATGAGCCGCAGGCGAATGCGACAATCACATGAGTCGAAAAAAAGGTCTTTACACACGAATTGCATACAATATTTTTTCTACTAGCGAATATTTAATGAAAATACAAAAGTTTAATAGTAATTTTCTTTACGCACTAGTGCGTAAAGAAACATACTTTACGCACTAGTGCGTAAAGTAAGTTAAATTTTTCTTTAGAAGAATCTTTAACGCTATTATTAATTTCTAATAAGATATATTTTTTTCGTAAATACTCATGGATTTTTGGGGCAGTAAATCATTCGCAGCATTCTGTGCCACATCTAATATATTTGGTGGTGTATTTGTCAAGTAATCTGAGAGATCGTCAGAGGAATCCATCTTTATTTTTACAATAATCTAAAATAACATCAGTTTTCTAAAAATATTCAATTCTTAAATATAAAACACAATTGCTAACCCTAGGTATAGTCGGAAGATCTCAATTTAAATTTTAAATGTCAGATTCAATTCACAAAGAAATGTCAGTCACTCACCGCCAACTTATGACTATTTACCGTATTATTTCCAGTACTCAATAATTATTTAACAATAATTATTGGGTTACTCTACCAAATTCTATAGGTTTCTATCTCCAATTTATGAAAAAAACTTAGATTTAATATCCGTTTATTACCTATTTTTTTATAAAACTAGATATCTATAACTACATACATATTGGAATTTTTTCTTTACGCACTAGTGCGTAAAGTAAAACTCTTTACGCACTAGTGCGTAAAATAAAGTTTTACGCACTCGAAAATGTGTCTAAAGTACGTACTTTACACACGGTAGTAGAAAAACCATTGTCTAATATAAAGAAATAGTCTGTCAACCTCATGATTATAACAGAGATTCTAAAAAGAAGAGATGCATATTGAGAGGTGGCGACCTAAGTTAAATTACGGTGAAACTTGGAAACTTTCAAATACTTGCTACTGACCAATAGGTGGCTCCATGATCAGCTTAAATATAAATAATTAAAATATAATATATTCTAAACGTCAAGGGTACCTACCTAAGCAAACAATACAATAGGTAGGTTTTCCGATTTAAAATAAGCCTTTAGTAAAGCACCTATATTTTTTCACAATATTTCTTCGACTACTAATAGGATTTATAACAGATCCGTAGTTGGTAAAATTTACATACTACACACACAAATTTAATTTATTTTGTGAAAAAAATCACTGAATTGAAAAAAAGAATTTATTTACTGACATAAAATGTTGTAACATACAGGGTATGTCGTATACGCTTCAGTTCATTTCATCTAATTCTAATTGGCAGATGTTATCAAAAGATGTTTCATAAAAAATAGGTATTGGTACGATACTGTGTTATTGTTAACGGATTAACGTCTACCTGCTTTTTGTTTTTCTTTTGAATCAATCATATTGGTGTTTAGTTAAAACGAAATATGTATCTTGGAATGGAGTTTTAATAGTTAATCGTTTTTTATATTCCGTTCGCTACCTTTATCTCTACCACAGATTATAAAAATAATCTGTGTCTCTACTGAAATTATTTTCAACAAATGATATTTGAATACGTAAGTTTTCATAAAAAGCAGGTAGTTAAAAGAAACTTTTATTGCTGGACAATAGGATGAATTAACACATTTATAGATAATCTTCTATCACCGAGATGAATTCCTAATAGAATCGTGTATAACAATCGGGTTTTGGGTGAAAGAATTGTTATGAATTTTGTAAAAAAACAATTTTTGACAAAAACAGATATTTATAAATTTTTTTTTGAACATAAAATAAAAACAAACAAATGTCGGAGATTGTTACATTAAATTTTTATGGTACATTAAATCGTCATATAATATATAATGTTTAAATAATAAACTAGCCTAGAAATATTCGAAAAAATCTAAAATATACATTTATTACTTATTTCGTAAAATTGTCACTTTGTCAGATTTTTTTTGCAGCAGCTTTTAAAGTTCTGTATTGCAGATCCCTGAAAATTGAAGTTAAATTCTTATTAATAATTCTAATAAAAAGGATCTATGGACAGCACACTCATTATCCACAAACCAATCAGATAAGTGTTTCCGCAATTTAATTGTAATTTGGTTTTTTATTTTTTTGGATATTTCAGATTCACCCATCAATCCCACAAAATACTTAGAAAAATAATACATACTTATTTTTGTGAAATATTTTAAAATAGGAGAAGGCACTTTCAAGTGGCAAATTGAAAAGTCTCTTATATTAAAATTTTTCAAAAAAAATAAGGCATTGATTTTTATCCTGAACTTCATTCAGATCATCTTCTAAGAAATTTTTACATAAATCACACTTGTATCTATCCCAAACCTTTTTGCACAAACTATTTTTTAAAGTAAATTCAGAATCGATAATCATTATAGATGAAGAGATTTATCTATACTTTACTAAAAAATACCTCTTTTAAAATCTCACTATTGTCCCACATTTTAAATTTTAAAATATACTATAGATAATAATATTTGTGTTTGAGATTGAATTCCAAATAATATTTAAGGGGTTTCACCTACTCCAGAGACAACCCTCCTTCCCCTACTATTTACTACTACTAAAAGTGCAGGCGAGCCTTGTCCTGGACAACTCAAGCCAAGGTTCCGACACTGAGGCCACTGGCGGTCCCATTGTGCCAATCCTGCTACCTAGTCATCCATGAAGCCGAGCCCTTCAATAAAGGCCGCAACCTTTTTCAGTGGATGCCTGCTTGTGTCTCCAGGAGCCATGACAGTGACACCGAAGATTCGCCTGCGTAATACAGCCCAGTGTGGACACTCTAAGAGAACATGAACTGACGTTTCATCAGTCATGCCGCAACCCCTACATAGGGAACTCTCCTCTACTCCTAGATTGTAGAGGTGCTTCCTCATACAGCAGTGCCCTGTTAGGAGTCCTGCTATCTTCCTTAGCCTACTCCTTGGTAGTTCAATGGCTGCCCTGGCGTGTCCATCAGTCCATCCCTTCAGTAGAAGTTTGGATTGTCTAGGACCCTGCAGAGCATTCCAATGAGCGAGGTGCTGATTCCTCAGCCACTTCTTCGTCTCCTTGCGTATTCTTTGTTTTGTTAGGCCCAGGGTCGGGCCCGGGCCGCAAAAAGGAGCTGCCGCCCCTTCCGCAGCCAGTGCATCCGCCATCTCGTTGCCTTCAAAACCAGAGTGGGCTGGAATCCATTCTAGCCGCACCACGTTCCGCCTTGCAAGATTAGCAAGTAGTTCTCGACATTCGTTAGCAAGTCCTGAGTTGCCGGTATACCCACTCAGGGCCCTACTATTTAGTGAATGGTTATTACAATGACCTTCTTTTGATCTTTTGTTCTGCCAGGTAGATTTATTTCGAAAATAGACTCACAATTAATACAAATTGTCGTCAGTTACATCTAGCGTTTAAAAACATAATCACTCAAAATAAATAGGTATTTTTCCTAATTCGAAGTGAAATATTGTATTCAGCGCCATCTAAACGTTAAGTCCATCGCCACCTATACGTCTAGTCCGAACTACCGAAAAACTGTTAAATTATTAGCCCATAAGGTTGTCAGACTATTTCTTTATATTAGACAATACATAAAGGTAACTCACTTAAATACACAATATATTATTATATTTACAGTTGGATGCGGCATTTTGAACCGCTACCGCTCAGCTCATGACCCATAATCAACCTCATTTTTTCCTGTCAGGAATTGACTGCGCAGTGGTACGCCGGTACCACTGTCATTGGTGCAAACTAAGCTGTGAAACCGATACGCTGACCAATCAGATTATATGGTTTGAATTTTGAACATGCGCAGTTCGAAATACTTGTTAGATTCAAACATGTTCCTTTGCTTATTATTACGCTATGGGGTGGAGCACCGTCTTGTTGGAAATATCTAACGGCGGATTTTCAGTTTGACGAAATCAAAACAGGTTTACAAAAGAACTAAGACAGGACCGTATTCAAAAATTGTTTTAATGGTTGATTAAGTTATTTGAGAAACCTTGAGCGTAATATATTACCGAATTTCGTTTTTTAATATCGACTAATATTTGCAATAAAAGGGGCAGATCCGTATTTAAAAATATATACAGTGTGACCCATTTTTAATGGAAACACCCCCCTAAAATTTGAAGTTGTAAACAGATTCTAATAATTTTTTTTTGAAATGTCAAATACTAAAAGGTCTACCTTGGGACAAAATTTGAAATGCTTATTTCAATTTTCAGGGCATACTACGATATTTTTTCTAGTCGAAAATCGAGATTTTTTATTAGCGATTTTTTAATTGAAAAAATCACTACGCCACTGGATTCAGAGTACCTCTAAACAAGTGTGACCAAAATTTCATGAAAAATATTCATTAATAACAAAGTTATGACAACTCAAAAATTCGAAAACTCACACAGCTAACAGTCACAAAAAACACCCTATATCAACAGATATAGCCATGAGAATATTTCTTATGATTTCAACAGGAAAGTGTCGCCAGATGAGAAAAAAAACAAATAGCGTAATTTTTTTTTAATGAAAATAACGGAATTACATTCAAGTTTTCAAGCAAATTAACTAAAACTAAGACCTAATTGATTTTTCAGTTTAAATCTTAGTTGCCATGGAAATGATATTGAAAAGTGAAAGATTTAAATGTACTATTGTCAACAATATTCACCTTACAATTCTTCGAATTATTTTGTGTCATGGCTGCAAGATTGAGCGTAAGAGAGAAAATTGAAATTGTACGCCTTTCGGGAGATGACGTTAGAAGTGCTAGAGATGTTTGTAGAGTATTTATTGAGAGACATCCAGATCGTCCTCGTATTAGCTGCGGTACGGTAAATAAAATAAATAAAATATTCAATGAAACTGGTGCAGTATCAAAAATGATGTTATAAAGTAATCCTGTACAAAGACGAAACAGGAATGACAGGAATGATCAAATCATTTTAGATTATTTCGGAAATAATCCTAATGCCAGTATAAGGAATGCCACCTTAGATTTGAATATTCCACGAGAAACTATTCGGAGATGTCTCAAGGCGAAGAATATTAAACCTTTCAAGCCAAAATTTTTACATACACTGCAAGAGGGCGACGAAGCAAGACGTCTGGAATATTGTTTATGGGCCCAAGGGGAATATTTAAACAACATAAATTTCCTACAAAATATTTTATATACCGACGAAGCCACTTTCACTACAAATGCAGTAGTGTCATCACAGAATTGTCGCTATTGGGCAGCGAATAATCCTAACTGGGTAATAAACTGTAAAAGCCAGTATTCCCAAAAAATCAACGTCTGGTGTGGGATATTGAACGGACGTATTATTGGTCCTTTCTTTTTTGAGGAAAACATTAATGCGCAGAGGTTTCTAGAATTTTTAAACACATAGTTTTGGGATGCTATTCACGAGCTTCCAATCAATGAACGATCAAATTTAATTGTCCAGTTAGATGGGTGTTCAGTTCATTTTGCCAGAGCCATGAGGCAATGGCTTAACGAACATTTTCCAAACCGATGGATAGGCCGTGGTAGTCCGTTTATAGAGTGGCCACCCAGATCTCCAGACCTCACAGTTTTGGACTTTTTTCTCTGGGGACTTCTCACACAAAAGGTTTACAAAAACCGCTCAAGAGATAGAAATGAACTTTGTGCAAGAATTCTACAGGTATGTGCAGATATTACCCCACAAGAACTAAGGAACGTAATCAGAAACATTCGTAAGCGCTACGACAAATGTATCGAAATACGTGGTGGATTAGTAAAGGCTTATAGAATGTTTGAATTAATTGTTGCACTGAATCGAAACATTTCAATAATTAGATTTCATAGTTACGTTAATCAAAATTTTTTCCTTCATTATTAGTTGAATTGTGTGAATGTAATTCCGTTATTTTCATTAAAAAAATTTACGCTGTTTTTTTTTCATCTGGCGGCACTTTATTGTTGAAATCATAAAAAATATTCTCATGGCTATATCTGTTGATATAGGGTGTTTTTTGTGACTGTTAGCTGTGTGTTTTCGAATTTTTGAGTTGTCATAACTTTGTTATTAATGAATATTTTTTCATGAAATTTTGGTCACACCTGTTTAGAGGTACTCTGAATCCAGTGGCGTAGTATTTTAAAAAAAAAAATTCGCTAATAAAAAATCTCGATTTTCGACTAAGAAAAAATATCGTAGTATGCCCTGAAAATTGGAATAAACATTTCAAATTTTGTCCCAAGGTAGACCTTTTAGTACTTGACATTTCAAAAAAAGAATTATTGAAATCTGTTTACAACTTCAAATTTTAGGGGGTTGTTTCCATTAAAAATGAGTCACACTGTATATATAGATGTTAGCCTCGAGAATATACAAAACTTTGTTCTCAAGTCTATTATTGGTTTTCAAAAATGTTCACTGATTCAAGTGTAACTTACCTTTCCAAAATTATGAGTTTCAACTTGAACGCTGGTGCAACAAAATTAGTGAGCAATTGATGCAATTTATGCCTGCCTCATCCAAGATCACCAGCACTGGATGGTAAAGCCAAAGACAAACCTTCAAATTTATCATAACGAACTGCAGACTGGAATGTAAAAGAAAATTATTCACATGTGATACAGGGTGGAATGAGGAACTGTACATAGTCCTACCTCATATGCATT
>CAJUYH010012162.1:0-10318 GCA_910591685.1 Galerucella tenella | reverse complement strand
CTGTGGATTAAACAAATTTGAAGTTGCCCCTTCAAAGGTATCTTAATTTTTTTACTATTTTAATTTCATTTTAATATCACTCACATGCACAATGTGTAAATTAATGGAGAAGATGGTGAACAAAAGGCTTACATGGTTTTTAGAGAAAAATAAAGTCATTTCGCCAGCACAATCTGGATTCAGATCTCATCGGTCTACTTTAGACAATTTGGTACTTTTACAAACACACATTGCTGATGCTTTTACTTGTAAACAAGATTTGTTGGCAGCCTTTTTTGATGTCGAGGGTGCCTTTGATACTGTTCAAAAATCAGTAATCCTTCAAAAGCTTGAAGAATACGGTCTTGGAGGAAATATATACTATTTTGTGCGCAATTTCTTGGATGATAGAAGTTTCAAAGTTATATCAAATGGAAAAATATCTTCTACCCACACACAACACAATGGTGTTCCACAAGGCTCTATTATAAGCACAACTCTGTTTAATTTGGCCATTAACGATTTAGGTAAAAACATTAATCTTCCCGTAAAATACGCACTATATGCTGATGACCTCGTACTTTTCTGCAGAGGGAAGAACGTCGTAACAACATGTCGTTTAATGCAAGAATCTATTGATAATCTAGGCAAATGGTCGAAAAACATCGGATTTTCCTTTTCAACTAACAAAACCAAAATTATTAAATTTAGTAGAAAGCTGAAAAACCATAACCCAACTTTGATATACAATGGAGTACCATTGGTTGTTGCCACTCATCATAAAGTCCTAGGACTGACATTTGATTCAAGACTCATCTGGAACACACACATCCAAGAAACAAAAGGTAACTGCTTGAAAAATATTAACATTTTGAAAACTCTGTCTCACTTCCAATGGGGAGCCGAAGAAGAAGTATTGCTATCAGTCTACAGATCTATCATTCGCTCCAGAATAGACTATGGCAGCTTTATTTATATGTCCGCCTCTAAGACGCAATTAAAAGCTCTTAATTCTGTTCATAATACGGGTCTTAGGATCTGCTTAGGTGCCTTCAGGTCAAGCCCAGCTGAAAGCTTGTATTGTGAAGCCAACGAACCTCCACTCTGGTTGAGACGACAACGCCTACTTCTCTCTTATTCAGCCAGTTTATCAGCCAATCCCCAAAACCCAGTTTATCATCTGCTTATTCAACAAAACAATCTCATTCGACATGTTCAGCCTACTAGAACTATTCAGTCTCTGTCTAACTTACTCATTCCTCTTCTTGATGGCTCCGATCTTTCCACAACTTCACCCTTCCTTATTTCTACTCAACCGCCATGGAACAAGAAACTACCGAATATAAATACCTCCCTTCGCTTTTTTAATAAGCACGAAACTCCTAATACTGTAATCAATCAATCGTTTTTAGAAATTCTCAATCGAAACCAGTTTCACAAAGTCCTTTACACTGATGCCTCTAAAAGTGACGCAGGTGTAGGTAGTGCCGTTGTAAGTACTTGTGGGATCACGCACCAAATCAAACTACCTCATATATGCAGCGTCTACACTGGAGAATTGTATAGTATCGTTGAGGCATTTCGATTGTTAAAATCAACGGATCAGAATGTGGCGATTTGTACAGACTCCTCATCATCCATTCTAGAAATTGAAAAAATGTTCTCTGATCATCCTCTCGTGAATTTAATACACGACGCATATAATGAACTTATAGTTCACGGAGTAACTGTCACTATCATCTGGGTACCTTCACATGTTGGGCTAGAAGGGAATGAGGCTGCAGACCTAGCCGCTAAGGGAGCTTCCACGTCGAACATACCAATAACAAATGTACATCTGCATAACGACATTAAAAAAATGTTCAAGGAAAAAACACGTGATCAATGGCAAGCCCACTGGAAGAATACATCTAAAAGCCACTTACATGATGTACAGCCGATTATCACATCCTCGAAACTCCCACCAATGTCCAGGAAAAATAAAGTCATCCTAAGAAGACTAAGAATTGGACATACTAAACTAACGCACGGCTATCTCATGAACTCTACTCATCCTCCCGTATGCAGCCACTGTAACAGTTGCTTATTAACTGTGAAACATATCCTGACAGAATGTGTTCATTATACTTTGAAACGAAAACAAAATCACCTGGAAGACAACATGAATATAATTTTAAATGAAGTCAAGAACCACATAAACTTATTGAAATACTTAAAAGACATTCAAATACTTAATGCCCTATAAAATGTTAAAATGTAATATGACTATGTACACTGTGAATTTAATATTGTAACTCACTGTCATCGTGTCAATGATCTCAGTAGTCGAGACACGTTAATTTAATAAAAATAAATAAAAAAATATTGATTGGTATAGTAATTCAAGTTATACTAAAAGGTTAAAATTTATTGTTAGTGATATAGGTTTTGAGAATGTGGTAAAAGAATTTACACATGCAAATACTCATGGAGGTTCATTAATTGATTTAATTATTACAAACTCAGACATTACAACTGAAGTAATAGACACGCCAAAAATAAGTAGTCATAGAAATATTATTGCAAAACTATTGACTCGAGTCCTATTGACAGTCTGCTATGTGAGGCTTCTGAACTTCCCCTTCATCTTCGACGTTATTATCTAAGCCTCTCGTACACCGCATCAGTATCCTCGAATCCAAATCATCCGGTATATCAAAATGCACTGTCAAATCGTTTTAGCTCTGAGTATGCAAAAAGAAAACGAGTTGATCTCCCTCTATATGAGAGAATAAATAAATAAATAGATCTCTTATCTTATTTGATACCTCCATTCCTCCAACTTTTCCACTGAACCTTAATCCCATTCCTCCCTGGCTAACGAAGCTCCCGTACTGCGACACTTCCTTATCAAATTTCAGCAAATACGAAACAAATCAAGCATTGATAAGAACAGCATTCCAAGAAAAAGTGTCCAGATTTAGTCAATACTTACAAATCTACACAGACTCTTCGAAAATGGAAAACGGACAAGGAGTAGGAATTTCAATTATTGCTCCCAGTACCGTCATTAAAATTAGGCTACCAGAAATGGCAAGTGTATACTCTGGAGAACTGTACGCAATATTTCAAGCCCTCATATATGCAAAAAACCACGAACCAAGTCATTTTTTGATCATTACGGACTCTCTAAGCTCTGTTGAAAGCATTCACCAAATGTACTCCTCGAATCCCTTAGTACAAATTATCAGAAGAGAGCTGTTCAATCTACAAGAAGCTCATAAAGATATTCGTTTTTTATGGGTTCCGTCACACATAGGGATAATCGGAAACGAAAAGGCAGATCTCGAGGCCAAAAATGCAACTGAAGATCCAAATTGCACTTTAGTGTCAAGAACTACTGTGACAGACTGCAAGAACTTTTTTAAACAGTTAGTCATCAAGTACTGGCAAAACTGCTGGTCTCGATCTCAATCCAAACTGAGGAGAGTTAAGAAAAGTGTAGCTGCCTGGAAATTCCTACCAGCCAAAAGGAGAGATCAAATAATATTAACTCGACTTAGAATTGGACACACTCGCTTCTCCCACGGCCACCTGATGTCTCATTCTGCGGCACCCATATGTGAAACATGTCAGTCTCCAGTGTCGGTAGTGCATGTGCTAGTGGAGTGTACCCGTTTTGCTCATCAAAGAACGCTGTACAATATACCGAATAAAATCACAGACATCATCGGTGAAAACTGTGACGTTGAAAAATTGTTACTTTTCCTGAAAGCAGTTATAACTTACTGTATAAAATTTGAAAATTCTATTATGTATATGTAAATCAATGTATATCAATTTTATGTTAATTTATTGTTGGGCGCTAATAACCCTAGGGGTTGATGCGCAAAAAATTTCAAAATAAAAAAAAAACAAAAAAAACTAAACAAACAAAATAAACAGAAAAGGGGAACGATGGTTATTGATAGTAGAGGTAGGTTAATTGATTATACTACACTTAATAATAATCTAAAATATATTACATGGGGTTATTGGTTACATGACATTAATGAAAAATACAGGGATTTTGTAAATAAAATTTTGAAAGTTGTCAATGAAGTGGCACCAAAAAAACAAGTAAAAATTCTACCACATTATCAGACCTGGTGGAATGATCGAGTTAGAGCTGCTACTAGTGCGAGAGATGAAAGTTATAAAACTTTTATTACCAACAAATCAGAAGAAAACTGGCAAATATATAAATGCAATAGGAATAAAGCAGTGAACGTAATTAAACATGAAAAAAGAAAATATTTGGAAACAAAAATAGATTTAAACAAGGGTAATCCTACTGAGATGTGGAAAACTTTGAAATCATTCATTCCAACAGCCACGAGCAGCTTTACTAATACTAATATTGAATTTGATAATCTTTATGACAATCACCAGAATCTTACTTTTCCAAATGCTTTGAATCATTACTATGTAAAGAGTATTGAGCAAATATCTGAACAGTTGCCTTCAATTAATAATTATCCGATTATACCTCTAACTGTAATTGAAACTTTTGTAAGTTTTAAACTAGTGAATTATAACGATTTAAAAGAAATATTATTTTCAATGTCAGACGAAATACCCACCATTTTATTAAAAGAATGTTTTGATAGTTTATCACAACCTCTATTGCATATTATAAATTTTTCTATTGAAACAAGTTTGGTTCCGGATGATATTAAGATTGCTACAATAATTCCAATACCAAAAATTTCGAATCCAACTAAAGCTCAACATTTAAGACCAATAAATTTGATCAGTGCTATCGGAAAATTAATTGAAAAAGTAATATATCTTCAAATTATTGATTATTTAGAGGGAAATAGAACAATAAGTAACGTGCAATCAGGATTCCGTAGTAAACACAACTGTGAAACTGCTTTACAGTTGGTGTTACATGACTGGAAGTTATCAATTGAAAATAATCTTGTCACAATAGCGGTATTTTTGGACTTACAGAGGGCGTTTGAAACTATTAATAGGGGTAGATTATTAATGAAATTAAGAGCTATTGGTTTGGGGGGTTCTGCACTTGACTGGTTGGGACATTATTTGGAAAACAGGAAACAAAAGGTAAAGGTGACTAATTGTGTCTCAGATACTATAGAGAATGATATGGGGGTGCCACAGGGTAGTGTTCTGGGTCCGCTACTGTTTTTAATTTATATCAATGACATTGCTAGTGTAGTCAAAAGATGCTCAATACACTTATTTGCGGATGATACCCTGGTCTATTTTACCCATGAAAACATTGAGATTTGTTTTAAAGAAATAAATAGCTCTATAAGTAAAATAAATGATTATTGTAACGGAAATTCGTTGAAAATAAATTACGAAAAGACAAAATGGATGTTAATTGGGGGTATTGGCATTTTAAGAAAATTAAATATAGCAACACAGAGTGTTTCTATTGACGGAATGAAGCTTCAGAGAGTCGAAAAAATTAAATATCTAGGGGTGATGGTTGATACAAATTTACAATTTAAGGAACATGCTAATAACGTCATCAAAAATATTTCATACAAAATTAATTATTTGAGACGCTGTTCTCCACATCTCACCAAATGGGCTAAAATAGTTATTTATAATACTCTTGTATTACCTCATTTTAATTATTGTGCGACTATTTTGTATTTGCTCAACCAAAATGAGTTGCAACGATTGCAAAGGTTGCAGAATGAAGGTATGAGGATAATACTGAACTGTTCGCGATTGGAACCAATCAACTCCATGTTAAATGTGCTTCAGTGGTTGCCTGTTGAAAAATATTTACTCTTTTATTCCGTGATATTTATATTTAAGATTAAATTAGGAATCTCCCCAGTATATTTACAAAATATTTTAAGCTATAACCAGGATGTTCATGAACACAATACTAGAAATAAGCAAAATTTTAGAGTTCACAGGGCCACGAAAAAATGTACACAAAATTCAGTTTTTTTTAAAGGTGTACAGGCTTTTAATAATTTGCCTGAAGATATTAAATGCTCTACAAGCATAATAATATTTAAGAGAAAACTGACTGATTACTTGCTGACTAGTTGATGTTTTTTTTGTGTTATGTTTTGTAAAATTGACTTTGTTTTATCATTTTAAAGGTATTTTAAATATATACTTATGTATTTTTTATATTAAATGTGAATGTATTATCATGTAAATTTCTATGTAAAATTAGTTTTTTTTGACTAAATAAACGATTTATATATATATATGTAGTTTATCTGTCAGTGTCAAGTCGACACATGGTCGACACTTCCGTTCATTCGTTCCTGTCAGTTTGGTTGTCACTGCCCTAGTTTATTCCACGTGTTTTATAGTAGTGAACAGTGTTTCTCTAGTGAATTTGGATTATATTTTATTATATTGTGTTTGGTGCATATTTATTGATATAATATCACAATGGCTTCACGCAAAGGTGGATTTTTTTGTATATACCGCGGCTGTAACTCGAGAACAAGCGAAGGACTAAGTTTTTTCTCAATTCCTAATGATCGTGTTAGGTATGTAGAGAAATTGTCAGTTTGTGTGAAAAATTATGTTTTGGTTTTTATCATTTTTTTTCAGAGCTGAAGTTTGGTTGAATAATAGTAATAGACAGGATCTGATTGAAAAAAACCTTGAGATTCTAAAAAAAAATAGATTGTGCGAGCTTCATTTTGAAGAAAAGCTTATTAACAGAAGTGGAATAAGAAAAACTTTAATCCCGGATGCAAATCCTACTGTTTTTTCACATAGCAAACACAAGGACCAGTTTAGTTCTCGGTTTAGTTCAACAGAAGAACCATCAAAAAAAAATTATAATACTTGAAGGTAAATATTTGTTGTCTTTACATTACTGAATTGTGTTTGATTTAAAATTAATTAGGCATATTCAACTTCAGAAGTAAATTCGTGAAACCAAATCAAGTGTGCATGCTACTATTTATTATGTTAGATACATTATTTTTGTCTTATATATTAATAACCTACTGAAACATTTCAGATTTAGTTGTTCCATCGACAAGTAAGATGCATACTGCAGAATTGTCTCCAAATGTTTCGACGGATAGTGCAGGTGCAGATTCATCTTTCAATGTATCGACACAAACTGATCAACAATATGAAGTCCTCAATGAACAGCTGAATCAAGGAAGTTCTCCATTATTAAACTGTCTTCTTAAGTAATAATTGTAAAGATCAGCAGATATAGTTTTCCTGGTTTCCTATATCATTGCACAGTTATACCGATCTTAAATGGGACAAAGATATCCAGAATATCCCCATAGGGCTAATAATATCAAAGCTACTATTTGTAAAATCTTCTTCTTTTTTCTATTCATATATATTAAGTCAATCACTAGATAGGGCACTATTTGGACTAGCCAAATATATATCAAGTATACATCATGTCAAAAGTAACTTCTGTCATTCTGATGATGATATTTATATCGAAACAATTGTCAATTTACTTGCAATTTACAGATTTTTACAAATATATTGTGGAGTCATTTAAAAACAGTTAGTTTCATTTAAAACCATATGATGAGTAGATTCCACGAAGTGAGGGTTTATACAGTTAACTCAATCTTTATTGGTATTTTGTATTATCTGTATTTTATATTTAGTATTACTTGTACTTATTATTTGACTAGTCTTATAAGTTTATATATTGTGTATTTGATATGTAAATTTTAACGACGTAATAATAAATCTAAATCTAGAAAATAGTCACACATTTTTTGAATAGTTTGGGACTATATTTGCATTTTGCAGCTCTTGATTTTTTCTTATTATAAATCTGGCGACTTTCAGACATGCGCATATAAAAAAATGATCACAAGCTTCGCTTCTTGTTTGGTTGGTGTATTCTGTGATATTACATTCATTTTATTGTATAATAAATATTATGTTATTTATTTTTATTTATGTAATTGAAATAATTTGAAAAAAAAATGTTTTTTATTTATATTATAGCCATAACCACCAGATTTCTAATATGGTTTCAGTACACTAATGAAATCAAAAAATAATTAATAACTTCAAGAAAAGTTTACTCCACAAAGTTGTTATGCTCAAACAACTTGAATCAATAACATGAGTAAAATACCATATTTTATTCACAATCTTTACAAAACAAATTTAATGATCTTTATTCGTAATTCATTCAACCTAATTCAACGTAATTTATTCAACCTAATGAGACGTGGCGTTTGTCAAGAATTTGTCTGAAATGATACTGAAGTTGGTGAAACGGTATTCAATAAACGTCAACCTTACTAATATTTCAAACAATTTTCATATTTTTCATCAATTCTACATTATATTATCTAAAGACATTTTCTAGAATTCATTTTTGATATTTATTTCATAAAATGAATAAGTTTCTAGATAATTTTATTATTAACCAGGGTGAATAATAAAGTATTCTCATGTTAGTAGTTAAGAAAATATTCTATAATCCGAATTGGGAGATGTTTATCAACACTACTACTTTTCTTAGTGTAGCTATGATTTTACCACTTACTTCGAATCAATACTCGCGTTACTTTTCTCAGTGTTTTATGTAGTTTATCTGTCAAAGTCTCGACGTATTTCCGTTCGAGTCCAACTTCAAAGGAACCGACAAAGCTTTCGTCTCTTGTTAGATGGTGTACTCTGTGCATCATACACTTTAAAACATATACAAAAGCGAGGTTATGTATGGCAAATACGCACTCGTATATGTGATTCACTTAAAATATCCCGCCCGCTGCAATTTCGAATGATACATACGCATGAGAACCAATTGCGAATGTTCAAAAATAGGAACCTTCGCATTTATAAACATTACGTATGCGTATCTCAACATTCAGCAGCTGAGAATAGATCCCCAGAAGCTTCGCTGGTGTATTCCATTTTATCAGTCGTCACGGATCCTCAAAACCACCTGACATGTGCCAATGCCAATGAATTTCCTGTGTTGTTAGAAGAACAGTTTTCAATTATAATGCTTTTAATAACAAAATTTTGCATATTTAGATATTTTTAGTAAGGTTTAAATCGTATGAAATCGTCATCGGCACAATCTAAAGGTACATTTACATTCAACTACGCGCGTGCTTAAGCTTAAAATTTGCTCGCTTGACATATGACGTCTCCATGTATCCATTTACATTGAAAATTTCACTTTTGCTTAAGCGGTGAAATTTTCAATGTAAATGGATACATGGAGACGTCATATGTCAAGCGAGCAAATTTTAAGCTTAAGCACGAGCGTAATTGAATGTAAATGTACCTTTAACCTTTAAATAAACGTCAAACCGGACAAACGTCAAATATTTAATGTCCTTGGCTTGAAGCTCATACTTTTCGGTATGAGCTTGAGGGGCAAGGGGAAGGTAAGACTAGGCGTCACGCCCGGTAATAAGCGAACGGAATTCAGTCACTACGAGCTGCTACTATCAGCCAAAAGTAAATAATCGAAAACGCTTTATCGTGTATTCTTTGCCATTTGCCACTACCACAGAGTACATATGTACTCTGTGCCACCACTAAATAAGTGATTGATGAATCTGTACTCTGTGCCACTCTGTGCTCTGTGATAGTGGACAGTGAAGTGGAAGTGACTGAAGTGTGAAGTTGACGTTCAGAAAAGGCATTATTTTACATCCAATAATAATTGATAAAAATTATGAATTGTTTTGGTCTTTTTAAAGGAAAAAAATAATATGCTAATGCATTTTCAGGTCAAAGCTGCGACAAGCAGCGATGGGAATGAAGTACATTCCTAGCATTCCATTTCATAACCATTTTATTTGTAACCGCCATTTTACCGAAGATAGTTACTTGACTTGAATTTGGTCACACGGAAGGTGAGAGTCGAAGCTCTTCCGAGTTTATTTCTTAGCAAAACAATTGAAAAAAATCATCATCAAGTGCTGGCAAACGGATCTTGAGAGAATGGTAAAATTTAAGAGTGTGACTTTGCATCTTACATTTGAAGGTATGTTAACAGAATAATTCTATTTCTCATAACCTGAAGGTAGTCTCTGTTTATACCAACAAAAGTATTTAAGATAGAATCAATCTCCGGTAGATACAGCAGATTAAAATTATATGCACCAAAAAGTCTATTGGTTTAAGCAGTTTTGGTAAATAAAACAAAGCCAAGTTTCGTGTACGATTATTTGAAAGCACATATGTTCTAATACAAGTCAAAAATTAATTATGTGTCACACTGACACAAACAAAACAACTAGTTTATAGTATTGCATATAACAACACCCTCCTTCAATACTCTAAACTCCCAACTCATTCACAAGAAATAAACAGTTACAACAATAAAGTGAATTCCTTAAATTGAACA
>CAJUYH010012161.1:244-10319 GCA_910591685.1 Galerucella tenella | reverse complement strand
CTTGGTCCTTGCCAAGATGACAAGGTCGTCTGCATACGCTTGCAGTTTTACCCCTTCTTTTTCGAAATCGCTAAGCAAGTTATCCATCAAGAGAGACCACAGTAGGGGAGATAGTACTCCGCCTTGTGGGCATCCCTGGAAACCTTAAAGCTGATGGTCTCGTCCTGAAGGCTGTCCTATTTGTGAGCATGGCATATATCCAACCATTAATGGTTGGTTTGATGCCCTTTTCAGTCAACCAAAATGATAGACAAAGTTCACAGTACTACAGATGTTATTGAAACAGTATTAAAACATAGAAAAGTTTGTTCTGCCATCTTTATCAACGTTGTACAGAATTTTCAAAAAGGTGTGGCATGAAGGATTGACCTATGAATTAAACAGGCTCCTATCTAAATCATTTTGGCAACTTTTGGAGTACTACCTGGCAGTACTTCATCTGATGGACACCAGTGATATCCCTGAATTAGATCACTATAATATAGCGAGCTTGAGAATTTCTTTGTACATGGGTGCTTTGTATAGACATATGATATCCAGCTTGCTAGCACAGCCTTGCATTAGATTTATGCCAGCGGTATCAAAGTAGAGTACGTAGGTGCAAGTTTTCTGTGTTAAAACAAAGCCCGTTCGAGTTAGACCAGGACTCGTGATAAGATCTGCGCCTATAGTAGAATGTAAAGTTCTTATATCTGAACTACTCCAGGTTACACTAGTGTCATCAGCAAATAAAGTAAATTATCATTAATTTGTAAGTCTGTGACATCGTTAATGTAAACCAAACAAAGAATTGGTCCTAAAACTGAACCCTGGGGTACACTACTGCTAACTGGTAAATTTTTCGAAACTTCACCATTGGCTCCTACCAGTTGTTTTCCACATTCAAGGTGAGATTCAAACAATATTAGAAAATATTGATGAATGCTTATGAATGAATCTTTAGATTTGATTATTCCATTGTAGTGATTCAGGCTATAAAAAAGCTAGTCATTGATCTAATTGATCAGATTAAAACTATAAAAAACTTGATTGGGGATGTTTATTCCAAAAAAATACATTTCTTTGTGCGCATAATTTTTATTGCACGTAGTTATTCTTCAAGAGCCAACATTGTTGGAAACAACAAAAAATGTTTTATTCTCGCCTCCAAGAAAACTTATTGACAGTCATATTTATAGTAAAATGACTATAAAGATCCAAATGAAAAAGTGTCCGTTCTATGAAAACCCATATCAGAAAACGAAATTGATGCGATCGTAAATTTTTATAACGACAGCACAAGACGCTGTCCAAGAGACGTGTATTTATGAGTACCGTTGAAAAAAAAATAATAAATGCTATTCTCCAAATAATCGACGGTGGAAATATATTTTGACGCTGATTGGATCAGAGCATTGTTGTGTGGGTGATACAGGATTTGATGCGAAACGAATGTAATTTATTGGAAACGAAAAGTTATTGAATGAAGGAATTACAAAGAATGTATTATTGAAAGATTATTGTTATGACACCATCATTTAAACATAAATCAGTCCAAGCGGCGCTGCCGTAAAAGGGCAGTCAACTAGAATAAGTACAAAAATATTTGGACACGTCAAAGACTACCAACCAGATGAACGGTCTATGATGATCTAATATACATAAATATATTTTTTCTACGACCGTGCGCTTTAATCCACTAGGGCGGGGAAGTAAAATTATACAAATTTTGACCGTATTAGATAGTTTTTTACTTCGGAAGTTATAAATATTGTTACAACAGGTAAATAAATATTTATGAAATAGTCCATCAAATATAAAATCTACATCTTTTCTAGCTTTTTGTTGCATTTTTAATTTTTTGAAAATATAAAATAATGAAGATAATTTGATATAACCCTGTACATTCTTTAAAGTACTGTCATAAAACAACTATCAAACCACCCATGTTTGATATAAGAAAAATATATCAAATAAAATTCTTTCACCTACAAATGACTTAAAACCGTTGCCGTCACCTTCATCGTCATCTTTATGTGACCTGCAACCGATGCCATCCTCATCAACTCCACTGGACCGGCAATTTTAAGTAATTTACAGAATGCAACAAATTGTGTTTTTTATATTAATATTTATAATGATTAGTATGTTGAAATAAAATAATATTTGAGAAATGGGTTGGTATACTTTTTTATATATACGGTCCTAGAAAAAATTATGCCTAACTCATGCGTAAAGTGTCTCTCCGCCCTTGACCGCCTGCCCGAACTCCTCTCCGCGTCGTTCGGGTCAACTGCAGTCGCGTGCGGGAAAGTATCACTTTCCGCCCTTGTTAGGAAAATAACTATTTATTGACAGCAGACAATATTCACCAGTAATATCATACAACTTTAGTAGATGAACTAAGTGGCTATTAGTATAGTCATAGGCAAAATAATGTTAAAGAGAGGAAGTGTGTGTCGTATGAGAGAGCGAGGAGTCGGGGGGTGGGGGTAAGTGTGACGTAGTCGAGGAAACGATACGATTCGATTCATGAGTAATATTTTTGATATACTGGGGCGACCCAAACCCCAAAGATCTAACATGATGTAGTGTTGGAAACGTTCTAGGAATCCTACTGAAACGTTAACTTTGTTAGTTAACATTTCAGATATTAAAAATGTGCAATTATCACCTCAGAATTTTGATTTTTGGTGGAATAGTCTATATATATATATTACCTAAAAATATTTCATTCAATTATTTAATAAATTATTTCACATTTATGATTTGTGGTGGAATAAACTAGTAGACCAAAAATCAATATTCTAGAGGTATTTTACCGCGAAATTTAAAATTTCGAATGGTCTTTAAATAATTAAATAAGGATGAGAAAGGTACCGGCAGGTCTTCTCTCATCGTCTGTTGACATAGCAAGTTGGAACTGTGCAGTAATCCAAGTAATTATTTTAACTCCAATTTACACAAAATATCTAATAGGGAGCCGTAACTTTTAAAGTACCTATCTGGATTACTGCAAAGTTTCCTGGACACAGTTTCCTGGACACAGTTTCCTGGAACACAGTAGTACCTAATTATAGTTCCTGTGTGACAGACAAGTTCATGTGTGACAAGCAGTTCCTATTTCGATAAAAAGTTTCCTGGAATACAAGTTCCAATGGAATAACAAGTTTTCTGAGTATCTATAGTTTCCCTTGTACAGTTCCTTCGATACAAGTTTTTCTGGAATCGTAAAATAACCTGGATACAGTTTCCTGTAGACATTCCATAGAACCACATCAATAGCTAAAGTTTCAACATCAACTGGACTTCATCTTCATAAACATTTGTTTTAGGGTGTTAAGTATTTTATATTTTTTTATTTGCTACTAACCCATTTTTTTGTAATTTCAATACTTTAATTATATAAATTTTTTTTACGTATTAGTTTTATTTATTATACAGAAACTTTAAGTTCTTTCTTTTTTTTAAACAGATTAAAAGTTAGCTGACCTTTAGATTTGATTTTCTTTCTAATTTTCTTTTAGGAAAGAAAATTAGAGGCGCCCTAAAATTGCTTTCTCTTTTTTTTCTAGTTTTGCTAAAAAAATAACTTTTTTCTTTACATCAATAAGGTAACAAAGCCCTGTGAACTGGCTTAGTTTACCTCCAAATTTATTGGTTAGTTAGGCAAGAACCTGCGTTTCACTTTAAAATTTTTTTTCAATATTCAACATCATAATTTCATCAGCGAAATTGAGCAACTTTTGTTTCATTGGCGCTCAACTCTATTAGTGTTTCACGACACACACTCACTCTCTCTCTCTCTATCACATTGTCTTCCCTATGTATACAGGGTGTGCCACGACGAGTTAAAACTATCTGCATATGGCAAAATACTTAAAGAAAAATCATGAAAATTCCGTCTAAAAATTTACAGAAAACATTTAATATCTGGATAACGGTAAGGTTTAGGTATATGAAAGTAAACATGAATTTGCCTTATTTTTTACCCCGAAATGCATTAAAATAGAAAAAACTGGGTGGTTCTATTTTAAAAAATTAAGAAATTTGATATTTATGAAGTTAAACTTTGAACACTTTCTTTACACACCCTGTATAAAATGAATTTTTTTTCAAAATAGATTCAAATATGTTTGACCTTGCTAAAAGCAACCGAACAGAAACTATGTTCATATCTTTAAGGGTATCCTCTTAAAAAAATAATTTGTAAGGGTCTACAACAGTCAAATTTTTTACAAAAAAATTAATGACTAAAAAAATATGCATTTTTCGAAAAAAGTTTTTAGACATAAGTATACTAAAATTTCACGTAGATTTTAAAAATGTATTAATATTCAGGGTGTTCCATTAAAAATAACAAAGTTACAGTCGACTTCCAGTGGAACTGGAAGTCTGCCATCTTTGAAAATATTTTAGTTAAAAAGATGGCATCCGAAAACCGGGAAGTAGAAATTTTCATGATTTTACTATAAGTATTTTGCCATATATACATAGATTTAACTCGTCGTGGGACACCCTGTATAGTCATGGCCACTTAGTTCATCTACTATTTTTATGATTGAACAAATTGGATTTATAACTCACAGTCTTGACCATAACTTTCATTGAAAGCCAAATTTTAATCGATTAATTATTTATTTTAAAATCAAAATAGCTGCAGCAAATTAAGCAAAATAGCAATAGCAACAGTGAGACCCCTAAGGGTCAGTGAATTGATGTTTGTGGTAACCTTCGGAATAGTCGAGTTAACGAATGGCAAATTAACCAATTTATTCAGTTAAATAGTATTCAGACGTAGATGAAGTATAACTTGTTGATTAGATATTCAATTATCTCTGTAAGAAACTCGCTAACATGTATAATTGCAGTTTCTTTGGGGCAAATTTGTGGGATATTGTCATACAATTATCTTTAAAATTTTTGAGACGATTGACCATCTCAAGCTTAATGTTATTACAATAAACTATTGATAACTGATTATATGATCCGCAGTCTTTAAGTTCTAGGATGTTTTTAGGTAGCTTAACAAAGTGGTAGGTATTTGAAGTAAGCTAGGTTGTACTAGCTACATTCTAGAAGAATATTCCCAAATGAAAGTCTAGCGTTATTGCAGATTTCACAGGTAGGGGGATTTTCTAAGGACATGAGGTAACAATGACCGAGTCTTATGACACATTTGTTATTTCCTTCCATTGATGGTTACTAATGGTTAGATGGCGGTTATATGGAAAGTTATTGTTTTTAGAACTTGCGGTAGTTGAATTTGTTTCATTAGCACATCAGCAGTACCTACAAGTTTATTTAACTGCTTGGTGTGCTTATTCGTTGCCAGCAAGCCCCACAATTTGAAATAATATGTAACGTTACTAATAGTATTTTCTTTACAGAATGCTATTTACTATTAAATTGAAAATTATTTATTTTTTACCGACACCATATTGGGGTGACATTCACTGAGACCTACAAGATCTATTGTGTCTCCTTACTACTACTTAGCTCCCGAGGAAAGTCCCAGAGACTAGTAGCTCTTTTCGTCGTATTTCCCGGAGGAATTTCAGGATATCTGCAGGCTTTAACTTAGGCAAATGTCCCTCTTCTATACAATAATCTGGCTGTGCCCTAGGATTCTGAATTGCTGTGCAATTCGCAAGTATCGTATAAAGCTCATGTTTTCTTTTCCTCAAAACCACATAAAACTTTTCCTTTTGTCAGTAACTAACTTTGAAACACGTTTTCGAGTTTTACTTTGTGTAAACCAGTATCATTGTATTCTTTTGAATAATACATTTTCTGTTCTCCGGTACAGGTCTCACTAGATATTTGTCAATACTTACTTTTAAATGGTTGTCAGTTTCACTCGGAATATCCAGGTTTTTCATATATATCTTGAAAGGCCTTGATATAACGTAACGGTGAGTTGGGTTTTGTGAAATAAAAATGAACATTCCCGAAACGGTATTTACATTTTAGCGATGATTCAAACAACCGAGTGT
Source organism: Galerucella tenella (assembly GCA_910591685.1). Taxonomy (NCBI): domain Eukaryota; kingdom Metazoa; phylum Arthropoda; class Insecta; order Coleoptera; family Chrysomelidae; genus Galerucella; species Galerucella tenella. The sequence goes on along the minus strand of CAJUYH010012161.1, from coordinate 4,344 downwards.
GAACGCTGTAATGCTGGTTAGATAAATATGACCGAGAAAATGTTGTTAAACGTTTGTGGATTTAAATGAACTGTTTGGAGATAAATTCTTGCCTAGGAGCCAGACTTGTATGGCTTGAACAAAAAATAACTATTTCAATAAACCTATCCAAGGACATCATGGCTTTCTAAGCGAAATTAATGAAGTGACATTAGAAGGTAGGGAGAACATACCGAGCAGTTGTAATCTTCAGAAACAGCCAAGCTGCACTATACCTTGTTTTTAAACTAAGAGGAGCGATTTGAATTTAAGTAGGCATTTCTGCAAGCTAGTGATTGGTCAGATTGCCGCCCGTTTCACATAGCTCTTTTGATACAACTGACAACCATAGTTGACAACGACATTTGTCAGTTTTGTGTTTATTTACATAAAAATATTCCAATCTTTATTAAAATTCGCGTTTGCTGTTTATCATTCTGTTTGCGTTTGCTATTTAATATTGTGTTTGGGCTTATTATCTCTTATTATTGTATTTGTGTTTTTCACTTCTTATTATTGTGTTGTTGTGTTGTATTGCTTTGTTACGTTATAATAAACTATTTGAATATGGACCAAGATAGTACTCCAAGTACCAGTGGACTTTCTTCACCACCGAAACGAAGGAAATTATTAAGTTTTGGTCATTTATCGCTGAGAGAGAAGCAAAGTTTAATAAACAATTCACAATAAGTTTACAAGTAAAATCTTATATTTAATAATATTTTCACATCAAGTTTGATACACATTACGGTACCTACAATATTATCGTATTTTTCTATATCAAAACTTGTTCAGTTTTATTTTGTGCTATACCTAAACTTCCAATGTAAATAAAGGATAATTCCACATATAAACATTCAATTGCATTTGATACATACTATACTAATTTATACTCAAATTATCAAATAATCATTGTGGTCATTCATAATACCTCAAAAAATTTAACCACAATAGCCTAGTTTACACCGACAACTTGGTACGCGGACCAAGCACCAAATTCGTACTATATCAGAACCAAATATTTAGTTCGAACGGTGTAAACGCTTGCGGACTAAGCTGGTCCGCTCTTGGTTCGGTACGCGCCAGCAGAGGTACCGAACTAAATTTGGTCCGGATTTGGTTCGAGGTCAATTGGTGTAAACTCAACCGGAACAAGACTCAAGACTTACCAGTATTAAATTATATTTATTTGGCAAAAAAGAGTAAAAGAGTAAAGCCTCTCCTGAATTTTCAATTTTGTTGTTGTTTGTTAATTTTCAATTTTTGTTTGTTATGTTATGAGGATTTGATTTTTTGGTTATGTTATGAAATTTAATTTGACAGCTTTGACATTTGACGAACTGCAGGCGCACACATTTAGTTCGCGCGTTTCAAAACGGTGTAAACGAACTAGAACCAAGCATTGGTGCTACCGTACTATCCCCACCCACTTAGTCCTATCGGACCATACTAAACGTTTATGGGTGTAAACTATGCTAATGTTTTCACAATGTAATATGATATTTGGTAGCTATGTTCGCCATTGTCTGGCCTCATGTCCTGGGTCCAATGGGTCCAATTACCATTTTTGTATTTAGACATGTCTGGATCTCTCATTGGCCACGATAAAAGCGAGCAGTACAATACATATTTCACATCAGTGTCAATTAGTTCAATCAGTCTGAACACGACCCTTTCGGAACACTCTCCCAATCTAGTAATTTTTAGTGGTGTTTTGAGGTTTCTTAAAATGCTCCTCTTAGTTTAAAAACAAGGTATAAGGGCACTGAGCACCTGAGAGAAAAACAGAGCAAGATGGCTCCAGAGTGATAGGTTACTTATAATTCCATACAGGGTTGGGTTTATATACAGTGTGGAAACCACTTATGGAATAAAATTCTTTATGTTATTATTTTAGAAAATTATAAAAAATGCCGAGACACGTCAACTTTCGAATTGAGTTGTGCGTTATGTAAACATAAATGTAAATGTACAGGGTGATTCACGCAAGTATGCCATAGTCGGTGTTGTTTTTTAATGAAGCACCCTTTATATTTGCATATTTTTGAAATACTCTTAATGAACTGATTCCAACATACTAAATAATGTATGGTCAATTATGAATTATACAGGGTGAAATTTTTATTTTTACAGTTATTAAACACATACATAAAATACCTGATGTATTTGATTTTAATACATTAAAATAAATGCTCAAAATGTTCTCCACCTAGTTGTTGTCAATGGCACAGTCTCCTATAGTACTTCTCCTTAACTTTGTTTAAAGTTTGAGGTGAAATATTCCGTATTTCTGTAGTTATCCTGTCTTTGAGGTCTACAATGCTAGTTGGTTGTGTTGCATATACTTTGTTCTTGAGATAACCCCACAGAAAAAAATCTAACGACCACTCAATAGTACCTCTTCGTCCAATCCATTTATTGGGGAAGATTTCATCTAAATAAGTTCTTACCATTAAAGCATAATGGGGTGTTGCCCCGTCTTGCTGGAACCAAACATTTTCATTCGGCAAGCTAGGATCTCTTGCGTTGGGATATAAGTTTGCCAGCGCAGGAATAACTAAGCATTTTTAAATATTTTTCAGCTGTCAAATTTCCACCTATGAATATAGGACCAATAATATGGTCGCTTATGATACCGGCCCAAACCTTCACCTTTTGAGGGTACTGAGTATGTGTCTCACGCATCCAATATCTACAGTTCCGTCGGTTTACCTCTCCATTCAATGTGAATGTTGATTCGTCAGAAAAAAGAATGGTACCAAGAGCTATCTCATTTCTGTTCAGCTTATTCATCAATCTTTCGCAGAAATCCATTCTACGATCTGGATCGTCTTCTGTTAACTCATGCACAAAAGTTAATTTGTAGGGATGAAGTTTTTCTTTATGAAGATATCTTAGAACAGTTGTATGACTAACATTATTTTCACGGGCAATTTGACGTGTACTTGAAGTTGGATTCTCTTCGACACTTAACAAAATATCCACTTTCACATCATCTTCAACGAAGTGTGGTTTTCTTTTCAATGGTTTGACATGTCCAAGTTCTCTGAATTGTGCATGAATTTTAGACACAGTACTTTGTGAAATATTAGGCAATTCGAGATACCTGTGATTCAATAAGTTTGCCACTTCAACTTGACTTCTGCAGTTATCCCCGTACCCGATCATCATTAAAATCTCAATTCGGTGAGTCTCAGTTAAATATTTCATTGTTGTGTCGACAAGAAAAGAGTGTTTGGCAAAGATTTTACTTTTTCAGTATAAACTGTCAACACATCAACAACTGACTGTATAGAAAACAATCCACATTATTTACCGATTTTGTCTAATTATTGGCGTTTTTAGGCAATTTTTAGTTATTTATGATAAAATTCATGGGCATAGTAGGTTTTGTTCAATATACAAATACGTTTAATAATTAGTTAGTTTAGATTTTTGATAAATCCATATTTAGCTAATTTAAAAAAGTACCAATATTTCAAGTGTAATAAATTATTAATTTTAAAATTTCACCCTTTATAATTCATAATCGACCATACATTATTTAGTTTGTTGGAATCGGTTCATTAAGAGTATTTCATAAATATACAAATATACAGGGTGTTTCATTAAAAAAAACATGACTATGGCATACTTGAGTGAATTACCCTGTTTATTTAAATTTATGCTTACATAACGCACAAGTCAATTCAAAAGTTGACGTGTCTCGGCATTTTTTATAATTTTCTAAAATAATGACATAAAGAGTTTTATTCCATAAGTGGCTCCACACTGTATAAAACTTTATCAGCAGAACTTGCTCTTGTACATGTAAAATCGAAGGGACTACAAACATTTGCAGTGTAGAGAATTATCATTTTAACAGTTGATGGGGCACTAATCTTTATTGCTTTTGAGATGATACGTTTTAGAACACTAGAATAATAAAACTTAAAGTCGCATAAAAACAGTTTTATCACCAAAAAGTTTTAGTATATTTTTCTTGTTATAGTCTAAACGAAGTATAATTGTTTCATCACTGTTTGATCACCTAATCTCATTTACTTTGTATTTACCTCTTCATTTGACTCATTTTTCTTCCC